>NNCF01125824.1:582325-613552 GCA_002313205.1 Laupala kohalensis
AAATCAACCTAACATCAGAAGAAGGGGTGGATGCAAATGAGGGTGGAGGAGAGGGGTAGGTGGGGTGGTGATTATGTTACACAATTAATTTTCAGAAGAAGGGGAGGGGGGTAAATGATGTTAGGACATGTTTTATATCAATTATTTATGTGTCACAATTAATTTTTTTTTAAAAATCAGCATACTCCAACATCAGAAGAAGGGGTGGGAGCAAATGAGGGCGGGGCAGAGGGATAGGTGTGAGGGAGTGGGTGGAGATCATATGATTATGCTACATAATTAATTTTCAGAAGAAGGGGAGGGGGGTTAAATGATGATAGGACATGTTTTATATCAAATATTTATGTGACACAATTAATTTTCAAAAGTCAACATACTGTGTCATCAGAAGGGTAAAAGATGATAGGACATGAGCGGGGGTATGTCATATGATTTATATCAAAAATAAAATAATAATGTTTATTTGTGCTACATGGAATATAAAATTAATTTTCAAAAGAAGGGGTATGCAAGGACACGAGAGGAAGAGAGGGTGGGGAGAGCATATGATTTATATCAATTATTTATGTTACATAATTAATTTTCAAATGGCGGCATACCGTGACATCAGAAGAAGGGGATGGGGCAAATGCCGAGAGGGGGAGTGGGTGGGGGGGAGAGCATATGATTTATGCCACATTATCTATCCAAATAGTAAAGATTCATACATACCTTCAAATGTAAGATGCCATCTTTCAAAGAAAAAACATAGTAATTTATTTATACAAAAAAATTAATGATGAAATACAATCCTGAAAGAAGAAAAAATGGAGGGGAGAAAAAAAAGACAGAGATGTTTAAAAAAAAATATATATATTCTTTTAAATTATTTACATGTCGTGAACTTTGTTTATGCACCCTCAGAGGAGGGTGGAAGATTTTCTTTTGGAGGATGACATAGTCTCCAGATTGCTTGGCGTATCACAGTTATACGTTCAGCGAGAGCAACGTCATGCGTCCTCTCAAATAATGCCAAGAGACAGACATGCGCTTGTAATGCATACTCTGTGACAGGCATGTTGTGATAGACACATTCAAGCACATCCAACATGGTATGTATCATTTAAATGGCCAGTTGATAGACATCTGATTCATCCATGCTTCATAGCTCTTCAATGTGATAGTGTCCCCACGGTAAACTATTTATCTTATCCATCCAATAGCGTTTATCGTCGGAACACTGAAGAGATCGCTTCTGTTGCTCAAAAGAATACACATGATGTGCTTTGGATCAAATAAAATGTTGCATATCCATTCGCACTGTATTATGATATAAACAATCTTTATAATACACTGTTGAACATTGCTTCGTTTAATACCTTTCGCTTTACATGTGTCCATGCTGGAGAGTGTCTGAAAGGCATACATTTTAGGACGGAGGCCTACAAATTCAATCAACATGTCTCCACCACACTCATCTTTGAACAACCCCAACTTTTTCTTGTTACAAGGAAAGATATCAAAAGGATTGCCGTGTTCAAACATAGGGGTATCATAGTATGAAGGACACAATTTAATAACATCATATACATTTTTGGAAGTGGAAAAGATATATGAATCTGTATCTAAATATAAGAGCCGCATATCTGAGAATTGTTGTTTAAGAAATGTATAATAGAAGTGATACATATGTTATTTAGAAAGTTCTAATATGGAACAGCCAACATACACAGGTTTTTCATCTTCACCTCAGTTTTACGCAATTCCACAGTCATGAGATCACCTTCAATTGGACGACTACACACAAAATTTGGGTTGACAATAAGTTTCTGTTTACCACAACGCTCTTCCCATTGCGTCACAAGATAAATGCGACGATGCTTTCGTACGTTTTCACATGATTTTCCATAAATAGCATTCACCATAAGTTTATAGAAATTTTTTTAAAGTCAGAACAAGCATTCTTCCGCAATGCTGTGTTGAGTTCAACGTAGGGGAGAAGAAAGGGCGATTGATCAAACGCGATAATTCTATGAATGTGAATAAGCTTGTAACCCAAAATGAACTCCTGTTGTAAATTACGTATGTGAATGACATAGTGTCGTTTGGGTAGAAGTGTTGCAAAAAGTTTCTTTTGGCGACTGTCAGGATGGGGTTTTATATGTGTTTCAGGACAGAGAGGAAGATCAGAAAGCATACCACGAGATTCCTCCTTTAACGCATCTGTTATACAATGGTGGATTCCAATGGGTGACAGACATGGCAAACTTTTGTATAACAGATGCGTTAAAGGAGGAATCTCGTGGTTATATGTTAGAAGCGAATCTTGATATTCCTGAACATTGTCATGATATGCTTTCTGATCTTCCTCTCTGTTCTGAAACACATATAAAACCCCATCCTGACAGTCGCCAAAAGAAACTTCTTGCAACACTTCTACCCAAACGACACTATGTCATTCACATACGTAATTTACAACAGGCGTTCACTTTGGGATACAAGCTTATTCACATTCATAGAATTATCGCATTTGATCAATCGCCCTTTCTTCTCCCCTACGTTGAACTCAACACAGCATTGCGGAAGAATGCTTGTTCTGACTTTGAAAAAAATTTCTATAAACTTACGGTGAATGCTATTTATGGAAAATCATTTGGAAACGTACGAAAGCATCGTCGCATTTATCTTGTGACGCAATGGGAAGAGCGTTGTGGTGCACAGAATCTTATTGCCAACCCAAATTTTGTGTGTAGTCGTCCAATTGAAGGTGATCTCATAACAGTGGAATTGCGTAAAACAAAGGTGAAGATGAATAAGCCTGTGTATGTTGGCTGGTCCATATTAGAACTTTCTAAATATCATATGTATCACTTCTATTATACATTTCTTAAACAACAATTCTCAGATATGCGGCTCTTATATTTAGATACAGATTCATATATCTTTTCCGCTTCCAAAAATGTATATGAAGTTATGAAATTCTGTCCTTCATTCTATGATACCTCTATGTTTGAACACGGCAATCCTTTTGATATCAGTACTTGTAACAAGAAAAAGTTGGGGTTGTTCAAAGATGAGTGTGGTGTGGACATGTTGATTGAATTTGTAGGCCTCCATGCCTTTCAGACGCTCTCCAGCATGGACACATGTAAAGCGAAAGGTATTAAACGAAGCAATGTTCAACAGTGTATTATAAAGATTGTTTATATCATAATACAGTGCAAATGGATTTGCAACATTTTATTTGATCCAAAGCACATCATGTGTATTCTTTTGAGCAACAGAAGCGATCTCTTCAGTGTTCCGACGATAAACAGTATTGGATGGATAAGATAAATAGTTTACCGTGGGGACACTATCACATTGAAGCATGACTGAGACGGATGTCTATCAGCAGGCCATTCAAATGATACATACCATGTTGGATGTGCTTGAATGTGTCTATCACAACATGCCTGTCACAGAGCATGCATTACAAGCGCATGTCTGTCTCTTGACATTATTTGAGAGAACTCATGACGCTGCTCTCGCTGAACGTGTAACTGTGATACGCCAAGCAATTTGGAGACTATGTCATCCTCCAAAAGAAAATCTTCCACCCTCCTATGAGGGTGCATAAACACAGTTCACGACATGTAAATAATTTAAAAGAATATATATATATTTTTAAACATCGCTGTCTTTTTTTTACCCTTCATTTTTTTTCTTCTTTCAGGATTGTATTTCATCATTAATTTTTGTGTATAAATAAATTACATTGTTTTTTTCTTTGAAAGATGGCATCTTACATTTGAAGGTTTGTATGAATCTTTACTATTTGGATAGATAATGGTGTATAAATCATATGCTCTCCCCCCCACCCTCTCCCCCTCTCGTCATTTGCCCCAACCCCTTCTGATGTCACGGTATGCCGCCATTTGAAAATTAATTATGTAATATAAATAATTGATATAAATCATATGCTTCCCCCCCTCTTCCCCTCTCATCATTTGTCCTCCCCCTCCCTTCCCTTCTTCTGATGACACGGTATGCAGACTTTTGAACATTAATTATGTAGCGTAAATAATTTTTTATTTTTTGATATAAATCATATGCTCTCCCTACTCTCTCTTCCTCTCGTGTCCTTGCATATCCCTTCTTTTGAAAATTAATTTTATATTCCATGTAGCATAAATACACATTATTATTTTATTTTTGATATAAAACATATGCCCCCTCCCCACATGTCCTATCATCTTTTACCCTTCTGATGAGTAGTATGTTGACTTTTGAAAATTAATTGTTTCACATAAATAATTGATATAAAACCTGTCCTATCATCATTTAACCCCCCTCCCCTTCTTCTGAAAATTAATTGTGTAGCATAATCATATGATCTCCACCCACTCCCTTACACCTATCCCTCTCCCCCCTCCTCATTTGCTCACACCCCTTCTTCTGATGTTACGTATGCTGATTTTTAAAAAAATTAATTGTGACATATAAATAATTGATATAAAACATTTCCTATCATCATTTACCCCCCGCCCCTTCTTCTGAAAATTAATTGTGTAGCATATCCCTATGATCTCCACCCACTCCCTCACACCTACCCCTCTTACCCTCTCATCATTTATCCCATCCCCTACTTCTGAAAATTAATTGTGTAGCATAATCATATGATCTCCCCCACCCCCACCCCATCAAACCCCCACCCCCTCTCATCATTNGTGTAGCATAATCATAAGATCTCCATCCACTCCCTCACACCTACCCCTCTCTCCTTCTGCTGTTGGGGTATGCTGATTTTTTTTGAAAATTAATTGTGACACATAAATGATTGATATAAATCATATACCCCCAACCCCTACCACATGACCTATCATCATTAACCCCCCCACCCTTCTTCTGATGTTATGGTATGCAGACTTTTTGAAAATTTGCTATCGCATATGATCTTCCACAATTCCCTCACATCCCCCTTCCCCTCTGCTATTGCGCATCACTCCTCTGCTATTACCTAACATTGCATCATCCTCTCACCTATTGCATCATCCTGGGGGAAAAACCCACAAGGCCACCCACAAGGTCATGGGGAAAACCCAAAACCGCAACATCCGGTGATAAGCTCTTATCTGTGCTGGAACCGGTATCCCGGAAACCTCAACATCCGTTGCTAGGCTCTTATCGCTGGCTTCGTTTCGCCACTTCCTGTCAAAACCGCAAAACCGCAACATCCGGTGATAAGCTCTTATCAGCTCTTATCTGCGCTATAACTGGTACATATCCCTACTCAAATCGTGATCTTTTACGCAAATGAAATGCGGTTTGCGTAAAAAAATTTTTTAATATACTTTCTAGATTTTAAAAACACTCAACAATTAGTTATTTTATCGCTTTTCTACGGTTGTTGCAACTTGGTCCCTTTCCCAAAATACGCAATATATATTCATGTATAACTTCTTTCTCCATGAAGAAAACTAGCTCGAGTTCGGAGAGATGCTAATATTTTGTGCGTATAACGTGGAATTTAAATGGCTTGTTCGGCCCAAAGTACTTAACATACAACTCTCTGAAAAAACGTGAAATTTCAGTTTTTCTTTCCATTTAGAGGCACATCCAAGAAGACCGTTCATTTTCCTTTTCTTAGCTCTTACCCTCTTAAATATTTCTTGTGACTCTCAAACTCAACATCATATTCCTATAGGAGGACTCCACCGTTTTTTATCCTTCAAAAAAATCATGAACGTCCATACTTGAAGATTTTTTCTGCGTGTCTATTTACCCATACTGAATAATTTTTTAAATCAATTTTCCTTTGAGACATTCTTGTATGGAACACTAGTGAAATATTTACTTTTTTTACAGTAATCAACTCTTTTAAGCTTGAAGGAACAATAAAATGTTGGAGTCCTCCTATGGGAATATGATGTTGAGTTTGAGAGTCACAAGAAATATTTAAGAGGGTAAGAGCTAAGAAAAGGAAAATGAACGTTTTCTTTTTGGATGTGCCTCTAAATGGAAAGAAAAACTGAAATTTCACGTTTTTTTCAGAGAGTTAGTTGTTTTACACACTTAATCACTTCTTGTGAATCTCAAACACTACCTTGTTAAAGGTAAATTTTAGAATTTTTTGTCAGCAACTCTCTATAGGGAGGAAAAACGGTCGTAATCCATGAGCACCGACTTACTCCTTCAGGAGCATTGATTGGACGGGGAAAAGACCAAAAACGAAGCTTGAGTCCTTCCAACAGGACTCAATTAGTAGTTAAATTTGTATCTATCTCATCTGTATATAGCTTTATAAACACGTTCAACTAGAATATTCAGAAACAAATTCAGTCACTACGTTATTCTGTAAGTAATCTTTGCTTACGACTTTTATCATAAATATTTCTCTCGAGTCCTGGAAAGATAAAATGTAGCGCCACCCACTTTTTCTCAGTGTAACTTGGAAAATCTTCATTGAAATATCTAAATTTTCATACACAGAACGTTTTGTCTCTTTTCTGGCAATTGTACTTACCTAATTCGGTCGTTCGCACAAATTTTTCCTTCAATCGTGAATTATCCGGAAGGCGTATCACGTACTCCAGTTTTGTTTCGGAGAGTGTGTCAAAAATGACTCCAGCAAAGTTATCATTGTCAGGTGTCTGCGAGATGTGCTGGTCCCAATAAAAATTAATTTCTTCACGAGAGTCCACGGGCATGAGGGTCGCTGAAATAAAGTTCTCTATATCACATTGTTGTACGAGGGTCGCTGAAATAAAGTTCTCTATATCACATTGTTGTACGAGGGTCGCTGAAATAAAGTTTCCTATATCACATTGTTGTACGAGGGTCGCTGAAATAAAGTTCTCTATATCACATTGTTGTACGAGGGTCGCTGAAATAAAGTTTCCTATATCACATTGTTGTACGAGAATCGAAGAAATAAAGTTCTCTATATCACATTGTTGTACGAGAATCGAAGAAATAAAGTTCTCTATATCACATTGTTGTACGAGGGTCGCTGAAATAAAAGTTCTCTATATCACATTGTTGTACGAATAATTTAACTCTGTTGTTTAATTGTACTGAATGTGATTCTGGTTTACATGTTCTATTGGCACGCTGGACGTGAAAAGTCCAGAGAGAAAGTTTTCATGATAAAAAGATGGTATTTTCTTATAATATCAACAAAGTGTTCTTCAAAATGGAACATATGCACTTCCCGGCACATTCTCACCCAGTTTTTTCCCCTATTTTCATCCGTACTGCCGTGTAGTGCTGAATTTTCCATGATAAGGAATATCATTAATACTTTTGTTATTATTTATTACGAATTTTTAATCTACATAATTCTTTTTGGAATAATAAATGAATAACAGTACGTATTTATTAAATAATTTATTTTATAAATATTACATCCACCCTTCGGCCCTTGATCGAAATTGATGGGATGGATCCCTTGCTTTTTCCGGAGAGTAAATTAGTTTATTATCTCCCAAGTGGCCATACGTAGTTTGCAACTGCTTTTTTCACATTAAAGTTTGTTTTATGAGAGTATAATCTTCTTGTACGGTTTTTACCACACTCATGAAACCCCGCACCACTGAAAGCCCAAAATGCTTTTTCTCACAAATGCAAATATGACCAAAAAGACTATCTTTGTTAATTTACTGCAGTGGATTTTTTAGAGTCTATGACTCATAAAACATTTTCCTTTACTTGATTAATATAGCTAATAGTATAGACTATAAATAGAGGATAAGTTAATATATTAAAAATAAGTGTTACATTTAGACGCTTTTAAAAATTTGCTATAAAGAAATTTACCCTGCATGATGAACCTTCTGTTTTCACATCCGTTGATTAAATTTTTTTTGTATGAAACACTGAAAAATCGATATGGAATAAAAAGATTTATCCATGCTGAAAATACTTCTGGACCTTCTGTGGCTATTATTTGTATTAATTTATTCATTCATAAATATGACACAGTTCTCATTTTAGTGAAGGGAACATGAGAGAGGATACAAACGACATTATGCATTTATGACCATACTATGAGGATCAGAAACTGTAAAATATTGTTACAAATGAACTTTTTATTTTGTGAAATTTTTTATGAAATGAGATTATTCAGAGTATTAGGGGAACAAAATGAACTCTAAAGTATATCAGTCATGTATTCGGGATGTAAATAATCTGTAATAATTGATATGCTTCAGAGCACGATAAGACATTGGCCATTTTCTTGTAAAATGCAATCAACATGAACAGGAAACATATAAAAATGTATATGAAATTATTTTCCTGGATGAAGATTCTCTTCTCATGATGAGAGATTTATGAAGGTTGACCGAATAATATTGAGATCGAAGACTTCAGAGTGACGAATCATTATGGTGGCTACAAGAACGAAAAACAAATTAAATAAAGTAAACTTTTTAAAATTGTGTTGAATGAATAGAAAAAAAATTATTTTCTTGGTTGTATCGTGGATTGTTGATTAAATTACGTGCCTCACCCACACAAAATTCGTTGTACTTAATTCTAAAGGTACCTATTAGGTTTTACGATATTAATAAATGATACACAGATATATTGGATGGGTGTAACATGTAATTTGAATAACATTTTTTAAGAGTTCTCTTCTTCCATGTTTAAAGTACTATTTTCTGAGATATTATTAGAAACAAGTTGTTTTGTATGTTATTTTATCGTATTTTTTAATAACACAGTCCTCGTTTACTTTCGGTAATTTTTGCTAACTGCCCTCACCGAATGCTCTTCGTTTTACGCGGAAACTTGCTAGTACGTGAATTCACACCTAGATGTCACGGGCTTTCATTTAACCCCACTGTTCCTTTAGTTGGTGTACCACCCGCGAGATAGCTCTTGAGTGCAGTTACTTGCAGAGTGCGTGCCGAGATGTGCCCAGGTTTCTGATTGGCTGCGCCATATTTCCGTCAGAAGGGAGCAAAATTGAATTCATTGCAATGAGATTTGTAAATATCTTTAATAATTATGAAACGAAATCACTTTCAAGTCTCTCTGACAACAAACCTGTTATACTTCTGAAACCTCGAGAACTACTTATCCGATTTTCGTGATTCGTATTATCTGAACTCTGCTTTCATGGAAAAAAAGAATAGAATTTTCATTAGAATATTTGACAGCAACATGGCAAGAGTTGGTAGTGGAGAGGGATGGACGCACTCTTTCTTTTGCATTCCCTTTCCATTGTAGTATTTGTAAATGGGAAATGTAGCGTTCTGTTGAAGCTTATCTACATCGAGTGATAGGAGGTAGGGTTATTGTTAGTAAGTGGGCCGGTTAGCTGGGTCTACCAACAAGCCCACGAGGAGGGGTTAGTAGGAGTGGTTTGTAATAGTTAATGATATACTAGGAGAAGGAGGAAGATAGAGGGTTCGCTTTGCAGTAGTCACAGCTATATGAACATTCATGTGAAAAGCTACAAATTTTTCTGAACCCACCGGGAATTGAACCCGGGATGACTTGGTGAAGAGCGAGAACGCTACCACCAGGGGCGCTACTCTCTGATACGTAAACAGGCAGGCTAGAAAATGTGTGGCCAATCTACTACTGCTGACAGTCGCCATATTTCTATCAAAGTGGCGCGTTATTTAAATGTTCTAATGAAACTTGGATTTGTTTTTAAGGAAAAATTTCTTTGCGTTAGTTTCTTTTTTGATCATTGTGGCATGTTTTACTGTTATTTTATAGACTGTCAGTATAGAATTAGTAGTATATAACAAAACAGAAGGACTAAGATTTATTCATAAATAGGTCACTGACAGAAGTACAATTGAGAATTTCATTCCTTCTCTTCGACTCCGATTCGTTGGATCGGAATGGATCGACGAGCTGTGTCTTCGGACCTAGAAGACCTTTTCGCATATCAACTCGAATTGGAGCGTGCTTTTGCAACACAGTAGTGAGGCATTTCTTTTGTGGCGCTGCTTACTGTGTATCAAATTTCCTTAACTAATTGAATAGCTTTCAAAATGTCAAATTTTTTAAAAAGTCTCCAAATTTTACTGTTTATATATAGGATCATGTCTTTTCATGTTATGTTTTGTTGGTTTTTCTAACTACACCAATTCAATGTAAGTTTTCTTTCAACTAATTCTGATGTAATTTTGTAATCATGTTATAAAAAAGACGTTTTCGAACATTTTCCGCACCTGACCGTGCAACTTTATTTATATCACACTAATCAATTATTATCCCTTCAAGTTCAAATAGTAAGAAAGAAAATCTACCGCTTGTTTCCGACTTTTTAAGAAAATTATTTTTACGTCTGTTTTTTACTTTGAAAATATTAATAATTTCATACGATCCAAAGTAATATTAATCTTATTACCAAAAATGAATCTTACATGTTAAAAAAGAAAATATTAATCACTTATTTGTTTAAGTGATTATAATTTTTTTTATTTATTTCTAACCCAAATTTGGATTCTACTTCCATTATATGAAGTATTCTCAAATTTAATGGTTTAAATAAAATAAAAGTAAACGATTTTGAGAAATAAAAAGAAAGAAACGGTGTATAATCATCCAAATTAATGAAGAAAAACACGCGAAACCGGACTTGACATTTGTCTATATACGCACAAATGATTATTTCTCTTAATTGATCAAATTTACGGGGCAAAATACTTTTGGTTGCCTTTCACCTTGAAATATTTCGTAGTGCGAAGTGCGGATTAGTTTGCAAGTTCTCTCAATATTTCCGGTACTATAACATTCCGATACTACAATACTTCCGATGTTTACAACTAGAATCATTGTGTCCTCGATACACGTTGTCGTTACAATATCCAAAATTGTGATCAAAAATCAAACTTGTAGAGGAAATTTTATAATAATTAGTTTATAGAAACCTAACTCCAAATTTGATATGTATTCTTAAATGCTATTGGCCAATGATGTACATTGGCCATAAAACTTTTCAAATAATCAATCACGTTTATTCTAAAACATTTAAGTTTTTCTACTTTATTTTATGTTCTCGGGTATTTCTTTTTTGTTTATATTGTAATATGGTTCATATGAATAATTTTTAAATACGTGCTGCCATGTTAAATATAGATTTACAATTATTTGTATCCACGTGACGTCAGCCTGAGGTTGAAACATAGTTCGTAGGGAATTTATTAAGTATTTAAAATACATTTCCATTGTATCTACAAAATGTTTCAAATTACTTGTATTTTATCCCTTTTTGATATTTCCAAATTTATTCGAGTGTATCTCGTACTTCTATATTAGATACTGAGAAAAGGTGACACTCAACAACGCATAAACAATTCTAGTTTTGTTATGTGTTATTATTTACGTTTAATAATCAGACGTTTTTTATTTTATTGCTTTTCCATTTACAAGTTGTTCGAATTGTACCCACCAGTCTTCGCTGACACATGTTCGCTATAAGTGGATCGCGCATGGTCACGCACTGATGAAAAAAAATCTTATCTAGAAGACTGTGGAGTGAATAGGTGAAGCCATCTCAACTTCCGGTCTTTTTTCCCCACTTTACCTCGCATCGGACCATCCTTCTGCAAATAAAGGATCCTTAGTTACGTGTAAAATGTTCTCTCTACGTATTCATTCATACTTAACCAATTTCAGTTCATTTCATAGTAACACTAATTTTCATGCAATTTCTTTCACTTTTATTTCAAATAAGATTTCATACTTTTTCTACATTCTATCGGACATACGATGGAAACTATAAGAACCGATTGAATCGAAGAAAATACAGTTTTTCTCAGACTGCAGTGGATTACTACTATTATTGGAGATAATATTTAAAAACTTAGAAGTCACTCTTTAGATATTTGAATTACAAACAAGAAGGTAATATCTGAATTAATTCCAGAGATATAAAAAGATATGACAGAAATACATTTCACTTCCTTTCAAATCCAAAAATACGAATAATTTCTATGAAATCAGAAAGCAATATCTCAAAATTTCATTTCCCCATCTTTAATAGATTGATGCATTGGTCTGGATAACCCAGCTTATGAATACCGTAGAGCATAATTGAGTGTTAAATTTATGACAATATAGCACATTTTGTGATCATCTCTAGATTTCAAGCTATGTCTCGGTGTAATTTTATCAATCTTAGTTCTATAATTTAGTAGTCGAGTCTGCATAAGAAGATAAGAGCAATTTCATATATATTAGAAAGGATATGAATGTGAATTGAAAATACTCTCTTCGGCAAGTTAATTATTATATCTGACTAGAACCCAAATTCTAGTACACTGAGTGTTCGTGAATATATAAAGTGACGAATTACCTCCAGGAGTTCGAGGACCGGTGGGAAAATCACTCATCATCAATTCGTATGGACTCCCTGGAGGAGTGTAGTATATTATGAGGTTTTCTACTAATAATGGTTCATCAGCCGCTATAAACGGTTCCATCTCAATGCCTTCCTTTACAATCAAACTCAGCACAACTATTATTAATACTTTTAGTAAAGTTTCAACGAGAAACCTGAGCCAACGGCATTGGAAGGCTGTGAGGAATTTCCATAATGTCAAACGCAATTGTTTACCTATTGGCAATTTCCTCATACTTTTTGTTCTATCCTGAAACAATATAAAAATGTAGAATAATGTCGAAAATTTTTATCTTCGATAGCCATATAATTAAAATGTTTGTTTAGATTATATCACTACATATAGAATATCTTACCTGACATTAAAAGAATGACAAAAATTATATTTTTAGTGGCAGTAATATTTCCTTGACTGTTGACATCTTGATCATCGCTCAAAATAGTATGTACATTTCAAAATAAATTAAATAATACACAATAAAACACTGAGCTCTTCGGGTAAGTGTCAGTGATGTCCACCATCACAGATTCTTATTCACAGAGCAAAGATATTAACGCGTGAGGAAGAAGTCATCTGTTTTCGAGTAAACCATACCACGAAAACGATAACATAGAAGGTAATTTTACGCTGACCATTGAGAAAAAGCTTACCACAACAACAAACTAAAAACAAATTCTGCTTTAATACGTTCATAGGTTTCATGTGTATCCGATTTTTTTATATAATATATCCACAACTTTAAGTCACAAGTTTACTCAGATCTCAGATTATTATATCACCTTAATTATCTGATTCTATATTACAGACTTAATGTAGACTAGACGTTTAATTGGAGAACTGTTACCAGAGTTCACAAAATTCAATGAGAGGAAGCCCTCATGTAGATAGCTCTTGCATGAAGTAATTTAACCAACAGGAGGGGAAACTCTGCCAGTAGTGTGACTCCACCTTGAGGGGCACTGGTGTCGTTTTATCCGTAGTGACGTCTAAGGAGAGTTCCTCTAACTACTTTTCTATTAGTTATAGTACGTCTTCGACAGAGAGAGTTACTGTTACAGGAATTTGTGTTACCAGTTCTGTCATCAAAATTATCAAAGATATTCACCAAAATTGGCGAGAATCGATAATTAGCGAGATGAAGTAGGCCGTGGATGTATTTTATAATGATAAACAGCGGAGATCGCACTAATTGAGCGAGTTTGTGAGCACGTTGCTGCCATTTCACTTTGTAAAATGAAAATGCTGAAGTAAGAAGTGTTTGTGTTCACGTTTTCTGGTATGTTTCTTCATGTCACTGTAAATATTTTTCAACGTTATAGAATCTATTACAGTGTTATTGCATACGTTTCTCTATATCTTTGTGTATGTTGTACAACGTTACGGAATGTTTCCTAGTGTTATGGAATATGTCTATATTATGTAATACGTGTCATTATTTTCAGAATACATTTTGTAGTAATTACTGTAATATCTGTTTTTATTGTTCCTTTACTTCGCCTTTCCCAAAATCTGTGTTTTGGGTGACCTGTTAGAATTTGAAAAGTAAGTAATAAAACATACGGAAACGAACTATTCCCGCATTGAATGAAGAACGTAGATGCAGAGAGAACTGCTAGACCTGCTAACTTAACGACTGAGTAGTTTTGATCCCGGTCACCCGCAGCGTGGTTGTCGATTCAGTTGACGGAACTCCCCCTAGATGATGCTACCCTATTTTCCCCTCCTATTGTAATATTACTTCATGGCTTATATTTATATTGGTTGATATGAATTGTGATCGCTAATTAAAACCAGATATAATACTTGAAAAGGAAATTAATTTTGTTCGTTCTTTAAAAATTACGCTGTTTTTGTGAGTATTATTTTCTTTTGAATCATATCCCAGAGAATTTAAGAAATATTAAAATGTTGAACATTTATGTACATTTCAAAATGTGAGAGTCAGTGAGTATACACACGATACATTTTGAGAATTACTGAAGTTGTAATTAGTATATATATATATATATATATATATATATNTAACGAATATTTTTAGCGTATTTTAAAAAGAAAAAAAATGATAGAAACTGTTAAAATGCAGAAAATGATAATAATTTATTAACAAAAATATTCTATAAAGTTTTCATAGCCATTGAAGTGTTTTGGATTGGTATATGGATTTTTATTGTGTTATTTTTCGCTTTTCATTTTCTCATGTTTAAGATCCAAATATGTATTATAATATTTTAATTTTAAATTCTTGTTTTGTGATACATGAATAGGAAATGGTTCAATGTTAATTATTTCATTAAATTTACAGGAGAAAAATCGATATGAATTAATTCTAAATAAATACTGCGATTAATAAAAATGTGGGATGCCAAAGAGTGAGAATTGATTGGCGTAAACGACGAAAGTAGAGAAGGCAGTGGAGTAATAGTGTTTCGCTTCCTAGCGGCTGTATTTTGAACTACTATTTAAATTACTCTATCCTGGTAGAGTCTCTGTGACAACTGTCCTAGTTGAGGCATCCTGTCCGCGGATACTACCAAGACGACTATTCACAGAAGATGGCACTCATGGAGTGGGTGTATGTACGAAAAGCGTCGTCAGCTCACGCTCATGAATCTTCAGCACCATCTCTCTCTGGTTATTGTAACTACTTCAATGACTGTTCCCGCTCCGAATGATGCTCAGCTGATCGTCGTCGTCAGGTGATGAACTAAGAATAAATTATAACAAACATAGCAACAGGACAAATGAACGTTATATAAACACGAAACATGTATACAAAAAAGCAGAAACACAAACGTTTTAATATTGTAAAAACATGATATTTTTTTCAGTGTCTGTCCGTAAATTCAAATTCCCGTATGTATTTTTTATAAATATCATTTCTGATATTCAATGTGTGTAATAATTAACTTCTATGTCCAAAATTAATATATTTTTCCAATCCATCAAATGATCATTATTAATGCAATGTAAGGTAACTACACAGAATTCTACTGATTTTAAATCTCTTTTGTGTTTCTGGAGTCTAGTTTTTAACATTTTGTTTGACGTACGTAGCTAGCATTACAATCTTTAAATTTTATTTTGTACACAACTTAGTTAGTATTCATGTGATCTTTCTTATCTTTCCCTTTCGTTATCAAATTATTCCTTTTATTTTTAAAAGTTGAAATCAATTCTCAGACTTAAGAAATCTGTGAAGTGAAGGAGTTAAGAACTTGTTATAAGGAAACACTGCATAAATCACATTATCTAGTGGAGGTTGTGTTAGTTGTTGCCTGTTTTGAAGGTAATACAATCTCTTTTTAATATTTTTACAAATTCTATGGGATAGTAATTAACGGAAAGTATGTTACGCACTATTAACTAGATTCCAGGACGGCGTAAATCCTTGTCGAAACGTAGTGAACTATTCACAAAAAATAAAA
The DNA here is from genome assembly GCA_002313205.1 of Laupala kohalensis. Taxonomy (NCBI): domain Eukaryota; kingdom Metazoa; phylum Arthropoda; class Insecta; order Orthoptera; family Trigonidiidae; genus Laupala; species Laupala kohalensis. Next base: position 598,077 of record NNCF01125824.1, read on the forward strand.
ATATCATTCGATTATAAAAGGTCGGAAGTTTTTAATTATTTAATAAATTTTATTACATAATAAAAAATAATTATTAATAAAATAATAATAATTAGTTAGTTAATAAACACGAAAAATTTGCCACGTGTACTTGATATCAACAGCAAACAAGTAAAGTACTCGTGCTATTGTATTGAAAAGCACGTGGCCCTTTCCTATTGAGACAAATGAATTTGAAGTAGTTACAATAACCAGCGTGTGATGGTTATTGTTGCCATCATGTTGAAGATTCATGTTGCCGTGTGAGCTGACGACGCTTTTTGTACACATAGAAGATGTTACCCCACTCCTCCTGTGTATAGTCTCCTAGGGTACTACACTCAGTCATGCAAATTTGCCGAAAATTATGCAGCCTAACTCGAATTGCCAAATCCAACGAATTCAAGTTATATCCAAATAAACATTAATAGTAGTCACAAAAGCGACTATTTGTTGTAAAGAAATACACGTTAATAACACAACAAACTAAGACTCAAGTTAATATGCGTTCGACTCGCTTGATGTAGACTCAATAGCTCCACAAGAGCACGCGAATTGAATTGGTGTCCGAGGTTGGCGATGGAATTCGAATGTCCTGCCAACATAACGCGAGTTACGAATATTAATACTCCTATGGACGATGGCAAAGAAAAAGCGTTGGCTACCTTGGGTACAAGCTCTGTACCAACATCAAGCTATTTAGATTGACAAAAAAATAATTAATAATTTATTGTCTAGAAAGCTGCTACAAAACTGCCTATGACCACATTGAGCACAATAAAGTAATTTACTGCGACTAACATACAATAAACTTATCAACATAGTGCGTCTCCGTTCATGTTTCTTTGGTTAAATTTTCCCGACGCAGAGAAACATGACATAAAATATAACATCGACTGTCCAGACTGGATTTAGTCTGTGTTCTAGATCGATGTTGTACTCCTAATAACGTGATGTGCGACGTGTACTTAAACAGAATGTTCACATCCGTAAAATAATGAGTAACAACTCTTATTATGTTGACCAGAACTGAATCGTTGTATCCAGCTATTCTCAAATTATTTGAACTGAATAAATAAGGATCTTATTTCATTACTGAACAAAAACTGAATGATTATTTTTCCTTTCCTTGCCTTTAAAATAAATTTTAGAGTGACATTGAACACACCCACTAATGTGCATTTACATTCCGTTTTCCATAAATTTTGTCAATATTAAGAATTATAATTTGACTACTGTTATGAATAAAAATCTCTCAAGTTTAATGATCAATAGCGTGACAACCAATTTATTAGAATAAGTTATGATTTTTTGTTTTACTGATTCAGAATATTTACAAATAAATTTTGAATTAATTTGTGTTATTTATTATTAAGTCTCTTCAGTATCAAGTGCATTTTAAAATTACCGTGTAACCCTTCAAATTGTTACTAATTGGGGTCGTGAATATTTCTAAAGTGTTTTGTTTAGACAAATGTTCGGATTAACGGAATGAACAGCACTGATCGCTAGTAACGTTCGTACCCTCCAATAAAGTTCCGCAGAGGTGAGACGAAGCAACTACATTCCAATAACGTCATTTTGTGACGTAGGTGCAACATCGCATACCGCTAGAAATATTTACGTCGTCGTACCTGATGAAAACTCTTTATAAGTGTATAATTATGATATTTCAGTTTTTCTTTTGTGATTTTCAGCTCAGATTTTGATGTGTTTTATTACATTTCCACTACTGAAAACTCTCACTCAAACCCTTTACAAACGAACTTTGTAATAAAGGGAAATGGGCAATGCTTACATTTCAGACTTGGGAGTTCTCATTACCGAGTGTTCCGGCAATATTGGAGAAAATTGGAAAATCATCACTTATTTGACATTACTCAGGAAAAGTCGAGAATGATGTTAATTGATTTCAGTTCAGAAAAGTTTGAAGGTGTTACATAATTTATTTTTAAGAAATATCTATATCATCTTACAACATTTATTCTCATTTATCATCTTTTTTTCAGTGAAATTTGCATTTATAAATAAACATTTGCTTCGGGTGAAATATGTGAACTTTACCTATGTGATCTCAGTTTTTCTTGGCCTTCCGAGACGCGATGAAAGGATCGGATCGTACAAGTAGACGTTGAAATAAATGTCGTAGTATCAACACAGTAAGATACACTCTGAACGCCAAGTTACGTTAGTATGTCGCGTCTCCTGCGCTTCCTTGCCGTATGAAAGGAGTTCTGATTTTATACCTTCAGCTCCGTGAACTAACATTTTGTGACACTTCATGAAAGATCAAACCAAGGGTATTGTTCTACACAATCTTACTGTGTAAAGAACATAGTTGTTGAATCTCTCACTTTTCAACGCAATACTATATCAATACTATATTTCATAAGATACAAATTCTTGACTGCGCTGCGAATGACTGGTACTTCCACCACAGTCGAATATCCCAGTGCGATCTGAATCCCATCTCTTTCCGAGTTTTTCAATATTCTATCTGCAGTTAGATCTAACAAACTTTGTAATTTCACATTGGCTTCTGTTTCAGTACCTGAGCCATCAGTCATATATCATTGATCTTTTGCTTCAAATACGCCTTGATACAATAGATACAAATCTATTTTAATACTAGCCTTGTTCTAAATAAATATGTATTGTTCTTTTGATATATTTCCATTTCATAAAAGAATGAGCTGTAGTATACATCAAATTTTCTTATGTTCGGATTACTCGACTTAATGCATTCCGTAGATTTTTGGCGCGAGATGTAGTAGTAAGAACATTACCAATTAAAGCTACTACCACATCATTTTGTCCACATTCTTAAACATTTATTTGAGCAGCGTTCACAAGCTCGACCAAAGACTGATTCTGCCAGCGGATCTTCTTCTCTGCTCTTATGTTGAGTTTTCGAAAGGGTTCCTAGAACACGGAAGGTTCAGGATCACCTTCATGGACCATCGAAAAACTACACAAATACTTTGGCACCTTAAAAAGATCACCTAACCAATGTTTATGTTGTTCATTCAAGCGATCCCTCATGCGAATGCACGCTTCCTCACATCTCATCATAATTGTTACAAAAAGTGCTATGTCTGTCAGATAATTTCTTTAAGAAATATTGAAAACATGTATTTGACTCAAGACGATGCACAACGTACTTCATCACTGAGTTCTTTCTTTCATGCTGCACCTCCACAAGTATTCGGCGATAGATATGAGGATAATTTGAAATATCAGAGAATACGTTTCCATATAGTTAAATGAGAATTCTCAGGAAAGGGGCAAAAACGGTTTGCTCATCCCCAACTTCTCAACTACGCATACATTGTGCTCATACACCTAAAGGGAAAGATGATTTTTCTATTATTGTCCCACTTTTATCTCACTCTTCCCCAGTGTGCATTATTCTAAACCATTGAATCCTGTTATTTAAGAAAAACATTATTCTAGCTTTAGATAATCCTTTATGTCACATACAGTAACATGGTTCTGCAATTCCATGTAATATTACATAGGTTTAGAGTTTATGAGTTTTTATGTATTATTTTAAATCGTGTTCGGATTACCTGGATTGCGGTGTTCGGTATTTAATGGGTAAATGCAAAAATCAAAATTTCTGAAACATAGTCATACATTTATCAAATATTAATAAACAGTAGGTGAGTATTTTGTTATGTTTTATCTCGAAGAATACAGTCTCTTTGTCTTTAATGTGGTAGTTGAATCAAGAAAAAGATAATGATATTACTACATATTTGTCAAATACGAACTGACAAAACACAAACAACTAATAGAAAAAAAAATATCACGATTTTCAAAACTAATTAATGGAATAATATTTAAAATGTCAAAAATTGAATTAATTTTTAAGTCTTTATACATAATGGCGTTGAAGATTCTATATGTTTTAACACACATTCTTTAGATTTGTATGTTTGTACTTTATATCTTAAGAGAAAGTATCAAGAACACAATAAATATTATTTATTTTTTGTCGTTTACACGAAATTTCTAAACAGTTTTACAATGGAGAAACTTTTCAAATAAATAATGGTTAGACTCATGACTTTTCTGGAAAAATATATCCTGATATTAAACTATGAATATTTGCCCCTATGAATCTCTTCGTTCTTTCTTGACTGTTCCTTTTTCTTGCTTTTTCCGGTGCTGCAATGAAAACATGACAATTACTGGTTAGAAACATTTTAATGGAACTAGATGTGTAACAATTCACCCTTCAATAAGCGATAACTTTGACTATAGCAATTTCTTCGTTATTTCATGCAATACATACTTTTATTGCATTAAAACAAGAAACTTAGGTATTCAAAACTGAGAAGCTTTTCCATAAAAATTAATTAGTGAAAGATTGATTTTATACTCCACGTAAATAGCATCACATTTTCAACGAGATTTAGTAGAAATCGGTGACAGATGGATGTTAATAATCCTTAGCTCCTAAAAGATAATAGAACGTTTGAAAAAAAAAAAAGCATGAATATATCAAAATATTTCGAATAGGTTCATTAAAAGGGGTAGGTGACTTGATTTTAATTCAAAATGGAGTACAGGTAATAAATAATACTATAATAAATAATGAGACATAGTTACTGAATACTATTAAGTGAAATATTTATATCAGAGATTCTTAGCACTCATAATTTCTTTCATCGCGGTTAACCACACTGCAAGGTAACAGATTAATTCAACACAACATTATTAATAATTGACTATGATCACGTCTGTTTTTATATTATTGTTTTCAAATTGTTTTCAACTTAAATGGGCAGATAAAATATAAATAAAATTTTTAAAAGAGACAATTTCTTAAATCCTATTATTTCATACATAAGTTATATACTGACGACTCCCCAATTACGGTGATAATGTTCGGCTCGGAGGTCACCAAAACAATTGTTAATTAAACAACGTTAATATCCTTAATATTGTGAAGATACAATGAATGACTTTTGAAACTGTTTTCTATAAACTGTCAAATTTGTAAAGAATGGCCTATTCATCGAAATAATTTAAATATGACATTAAATATTTCACTATGCAAAAAAATGAGAAATTTGTGTTGATTTCTTTGTATGAGTCTGATGCCACTACCAATATTTTTCACCGCCGATGATCAGGAGTCATACGGCAATTACATATAATGTCGATATGGAAATACTATTACTCCCTTAACATTTTAAAAGTCAGAAAGTGGGATATTTTTAAGTGAATAATTTCATTCATAATTAAAAACGAAAGGGATTAAGATGCACAACCTTAATTAAGTGCAAAGGGATATCCTGATCGAATTTGGTCAGCACCGGTTGAGCCAATATTGAGTTTAACTTTATTAGATATTGGATGTGGAGCATGTCACAAAAAGTAAATTTTGTCATTAAGCAGATAATGAGTGGAAAAGTTAAAGTAAAACATTATGTTTAAATAAAATATGCCAATTTGATATATGATAATAAATTGATAATATAGACAATTTGATAATAAATAGAAGTGAAAATTTCCCTCGTCGAATTTTCGTTAGTCACAAACTAATAACTGAATCAAATATGTGTGGAATAATGAACAATGTCAATATTATCTTCGTTAAAATGTTTTAATTTTTTGGTTTATTCTTTACTGTTTTTATTTTGGATATGTATGTGCACCAACCTACTGTTGTATTTTTAATTATTTTTCATGCTGCATAAACCAAGGAATTCTTACACGAATATTTCATTATATTATAGTTGCAATACAATTGTTTCACAAGCGGACATTTTATGATAGGATAGGAATAATAATAATTAATATAAGGATACTTTTCAGTGTTCAGAGCATAGAATATTCAGTTTTTTTTATTACAGTGACGTCATTTCGATGTCATTTGTATCTGCTTCAGGGTTAACTGTTCATACACCTGAATATTCCCGTTGTCACCAATTAGGGACCATACGTATATGAACGATTTTCATCTCACATTTTAATTTTTCCAGTCTGGGCTATCAACTATTCCTAGTGTTAATTTAAAAAATTCCAAAACAACGTCCCTTCAGAAATTAAAATCAAAATTTTGATTTTTGAAAATGTAAATTTGTTATCCCCAGAACCTATCACATAAATTTTGATTTTAAAAATGTTTGTTTCCTCTTAGACCCGTGTTATGCAGTAAATTATAAAAAATGATGAGTAGTTATTGACCCCAATATTATACCAAAAGATAAATTGATGAGTTCAGGTCTTAAAGTAAAATTAATTTGTATTTTACCGACGTTTCGAAAAAAAATATTTTCTTCCTCAGAGTTGAGGGCATGAAACAATACATGGTTCATAACATTATCAAAATGAATACATACTAATTTACAAAATTCTTAACATTACATATCTTATACCTATATTAAATTCTATTCCACCACCTACATCGCGTCCCGTTCCTACTCCTTCCATTATATTCATATACCTTCAATCACTCTGTAGACTAACGTGCACGACGCTATTGCGTGTACGTGTTATGAACCATGTATTGTTTCATACCCTCAATCCTGAGGAAGAAAATGTTTTTTTTCGAAACGTCGGTAAAATACAAATTTTTGAAAGACCTAAACTCGCCAATTTATCTTCTGATAAATTATTAAAGATCGTTAAATAAGCTGTAAAATAACACCTGTCATTAAATAAGCTATCTATCTCCATTGAGCTCCCAGAGAAATCCAAAAGTTTTGTGTATAGCCGTTTTGGGGCGATTTCTTTAAACTTTACATTGTTGTAAATTTTAAACAAGTAGAAATATTACAACAATATTTTTCTTTGTCTACATAAGAGTTACCTTCCTACCAATTTTTTATTAAATCTGAGATGGTCATGTAAAATCCATTAAAACTATGTAGATTTGACGTGGAAAATTTTGACGTGGATTTGACGTAGGCTCTGAAGAAAATGAGACTTCTCTCGAAACGTTGACATGGCAAACAATTGGATATTATCGAGTCTAAATGTATGTGTAATTACCGTGTAAATATTTTAAAATACGTTTTAATGCATAAAGTAATTGCCTTCGGATGGAGGCCGATTTTATATACAGACACTCTAGACCTAGGCGCGGAGATCTATTGCAATAATTAATCTCGTATTTAGAGTTATATCAATAGTTACTAAATTTTCCGAATAAACTATTGTGTGATAATAATAAGCTCTTGTGATATAACTTATTTTTAAAATATAAATTGTCTTGTCATATACTATTGTTTTTAATACAAATTTGTTGGTTTCTGTTTATGTTATAACACGTAACTCACAATTTTAATTCTCATCTTAGGAGTGTGCTGAAATATTCAATATGCCTCTTCCTTAAGAGTTCTTGATCGGAATTGATGGGATGGTCCCTTGCTTGCTTCAGTAAATGAGTTTATTGTCCTCCTTTTTGTAACTGCTTTTTTGATAATAAATTTATTATTATTGAGGACGATGGAAAGGTGAACAAATAAAATAACTGTCAGACCTTCTGGACCCGTCCGTCTATCCCACCCCTACGAGAATACGTCATATGCACGCACAGAATGAGCTGGCAACCTGCGAAGAGAAGTGGACATCTCTTCTTGTGGTGTGATTATGGTTGGGGCGACGGTGGCGCCGTGGGCGGAGGCTAGTGAAGAAGACTCGCTTGCGGAATCCTCCGAGTCGGTGCCCGGTGCCGTGAGAAACGGCAGCAAAGGAACACGCGCGGATCCAGATCCTGCTGCGGACCCCGCTTTCGAACACTCGCCACCTGCTCGTTCCTTCAACACGCGTTAATGGAGGTATTACGTAGTGAAAGGAAGGGAACAAAAGGAAGAAAAAAAAATGAAAGACCACGTTGAGTACAAGGGAAAAATTTCATTCAACTGCTGAGAGTACAATACAAAATTTCTGGTAAGATGATTTCAATTTAAAACCCAAACACTCATGTAATCCCTATTCCCTCAAAACAATCAATCTGCATTTGAAGGCACCCATAATTTTATGAATTCCTCTAACCACTCGCAATTCTTTGAACTATCAGATACTCATTTACCGGCATATATTTTATATCGGTAACTATTGTACTGAGGCAATATTTTTTTAAAAAAAGAAGAAGAGCCCCAACCAAAGCTAATTCATCTTTGCAAGCCCAATTTCTTCGATCTATATCTTCATAATTTTAACTGTGGCTATTCCTGTGCTTTATAAAATGATTCTGACCTTGTCCAACAAGAAGAAATATTTATTTATGTATTTATTTATTTCATGTCTTATGGGGAGTTTCAGACTATGAGACCTTTCTTCCTCCTAACCGTGACTGGAGTGAGGGAATTGGGAAGGAGAGATGTTGTGTTACCGGAAGGCACCGAATCAACATTTGTCTGGAATTGGTGAGGGAAACCCAGTTGAAAACCTCACATAGTTTGGCAGAGCAGGGATTAATTCAGCGCTCCACCACTCAGCGGTGTCGTGGAACCAAATCACTTGATTAGTGCTGTCTGTATCTAATTATTATAATCTTTCTAATAATTGCTGATTTGTGATACTTGATTATAAATGACTGGAGAAGAAGAGAAAAATAAGTCAGGAAAATTAGATTGTAAAAACTGTGATGATTCATTGAGTTCTAGGAGTTTTAAAAACTGTTTTAATCATTCTTGAAGTCCTCTAATATAAATACTTATTTTCCCTTATTTTCGGTTGGAACTTCCACCAACAGGTTCGAAAAAAACACGATATTTTTCAACTTATTAATTTTATTTTCTCAGTTACCTTCGAAAGGATGCTTTTAACAGCGGTGGCCTAGAGGTAGCGTCTTCGCTTCCATGATCCCATTGGCTGAGCGGTAGAGCGTGGGTTCAAACACTGCTTCACCGAACTAGGTGAGGTTTTCAAGTGACATTTCCCTCACATACTCCGGACAAATATCGGCTGAGTGCAATAAGATCCCCCGCAACCTAACATCTTTCCTTCCCAATTCCCTCTCCGATGTCCAACGGTTATGAGGAAGCAGACCTCATGGCTTGAACCTCGTCATTAAGACATAAAATAAATAAATAATTTAATGCAAACATTTTCAACTAATCATAAATTAGCTCAATTTTGAATTCTGTACAAAATTTTGAGAAAAAATTATACAAAGCGACATCCAATTTGAAGCATTCTATATTGATGTTGACAACAGCAGTGTAATCATTTCCGTACAAAGAAAAGAGACCAACTATTGCATGAAAATGGTTGTTCTTTACTTGCACGGTAAAAATATAATTTGCAATAAGAATTATATACTACACTGCTCGCAACGGAAGAAAAGTAATGAAGGAGGAACCTAAAGACCACGTAAATGTCAGTATAACGAAATTGCTGGCCCTTTCGATGTAGACACGTGGGCGTTTTACTCGTGCCAGAAATTTTTTAGTGAGTTTACGTTCGGAAGCTGCCTCCAATTGTAGAGCCAACAGTTATAGATATCATTCTGTGACGGACAGAGGGCTTGATTTTTAACCTTTGGCCTGCCTGACATTATCCTTTTCATTGGGCTATGGTAGCCTTGTGTTGGTTCTGTAATATATCGTCTGGAATGGGTGATGCTACGGTAGGCTCCTGCACCGGACGTGTAACATCACAGTGTTGCGTTAATTTTCTTTCTCTGCTATGACTATAGATGAATCGTTCCCAGGGAAATGACATATAAGTGTTCGTGTGAGGTGGTATGTCAGGGAGCATCTCTGGGTCAAGACGTCTTAGAACGAAGTAGTGGTGACAGCGAGTGGGTGGTAGACAGCCGCCTTCCGATATTTTACAACCTGCACTACGATTGACTGTCTTAGTTTGAAACAAGGGATAGCGATAAGAAAAATAACTCACTTCCTTCACTGCGTTGGGATGGACGAACGTCGTGGAAATCTTTCTCGAGCCCAGTGCAGAACCTTGGTGGACACTACGACGAACGGAGAGGCGCGAGGGGTGGCGTCGCTGCGGCGGCGTTGAGGGTGGCGGCGGTGGCGGAGGTGGAGGAACCGGAGAACGCTTATGATGCTTCTGCTGTTACAAAGGCACAAGTTCAGGGGTTAGCGTGCTCGCCCACCACCAAGTCACTCCGGGTTCAATTCCAGAAAAAAATTGTAGCTTTTCACATTGATGTTCCTGTTCATATAGCTGTGACTACTGACAAGTGAATCCTCCTACCGCTCCTGGGATAACTCTATTACAAACTACACCTACTAACTCCTCCAGGTGGACCAAGTTGATGGTAAACCCAGATATGCGGTTCACCTACTTACAATAGCCTTCCACCCAACTCCTACCTACTTTCTATCACTCCATGTAGATAAGCTTCAATAGCACGCTACATTTCCCATTTACAAACACCACATCTCTATTTACATCTATAGAAGATTCACCGGAATATCATTTAAGAGATTTTTAATTTTATGGACCAGAAATGATATAATTCATTTTGAGGATGATAGAAATTTATATTGTGAATACAGGGGACGAGAGGAAGCTAACAGAAACAGAGAACGAATGAAGAGTTTTTGAGGAATTGACGATGAAAATAGGAGAGATGCGAGATACTAGGTAAAAGTAAAGTGAAGAGGAATATGGAAGAGGGATAAGCAAAGAAAAAAAACGGAATGATTTGGTTTATTTACTGGGAGATCTAAAAAATTAAATAAATATCTATATTTTCTGTGCGAATTGATCGGAAATTAAACACGAGTTACTTTTGAAGTGAAGTTTAATTTTAAACTTAAATTTAAAAATTGTTTGCAAAAATCCACATTACTTTGTAGAAAAGTTCTAAATAAATGAAATGAATGTTCTTAATTATATTCATACGCCAGAGAAATGAAACTATTAGGTTTTAGTTTGAGACTTTCCTCGACAACTCTTCCGAGAGTTAACGTAACGAGGGATAACGCTGTTTACTTAGTAGTGTGATTAAAAAATCTTAATCTATGTTGAAAACAATGTAAATAAAAGTATCACAAGTTTTCGAAAGGATAATTCGTTCCTATTCCATTATATTCAGAATAAAGAGTATTACAACCTTTGAATATTTACGTGAAATCGCTTTTCCACCAAAAATAAGTTCTCTTTTGCTGCTGATAAAATATCCAAGACAAAGTCCTTAATTAAGTACGGACGAGCACAATATGTTAGAGTACTAAAGGGAACAGGAAAAATGGACATATAACAAAAGGAAAAGTTAATAGTGATGCATATTATGTAAGGACTGTGGAACAGACATGAGTATATTGGAAAATAATAATAATAATAATAATAATAAGAGAGATAGATGGATCACGTGTCCGCCTCCAAGGGGCAAAGACGGAAATGACAGTGACATCTGACAGGCCGAGCGACACTAACATGACAGAAAAGGAAATATGTAACTAGAGAATCTGGTAATGACTTCATTAAAGACGAGGTGGATAAGGTTAATAAAAATTAAATATTGTAAATTTAATTGTCAATATTCATTTGTGAAATAAATAACAGATATTTTTAAAAAACGGAAAACCGTAAGGACGCGACTATATCATTGGCTACATGCAATTTACATGAGTAACTTAAACTAACTTTTTAGTCGGGTTCAAGGATGCTAGATGAACTTATAACAGTCTATTATTGAAATTTTAAGGAAAAATAAATATTTATAATATTATTTCAAATAATTTAGCGACTTCTTAGTCTTATACATATCGTAAAATTATGTAAATGTTATCTCGTTGTAGACAGAATTTTATTTTTATTTTCGTTTCTGCAGTGCGTTTGCTGTCCTCCTGTGTATTTTGTCATTATCATATCTTTCATTTCAGTTAACGAAAAGTGTATTCTACGTCTGCTTAGTCCATTTAAACTGCTAAATATTATCCAAACTTCTTGAAACAGTAAAGTAATGCGTAAGTGTAGCAGACAGAAATTAATTTAATGCGTCCAACCCAACCTTTCAAGCGAAATACCGCTTATGCGGATGTAATGCATACTAATTTATGTACAGGAAATTTAAGCAAAATCGTTGTAGCGGTTTTTGAGAAGCATTCAAAAGAGTACTTTGACCTTCGTGTGAAGTAGCTTTTGTTGTAAGGTAAAAAAATCGCACGTGCATCGAGAACAAGTAAAATCTACCTTGGATACGAAATGCGAATGAAATTGATTCATCCATTTACTCAGAATCGCTGCGCACTGACGGACGGACGGACGGACGGACGGACGTTATGTCAATTAACACTTTTTCAGAATCAGGGATTACCAAAACGAATATTTATGTCAAAATCTCGATATAGATTTCCTTCAGGATTACAATACATTCTATATACAACGTATATGAGAAGGTAAAAACAATTGTGCATTCGCACTTACGTGACCTATTCTTGAGCGTCTGATGGTCTTCCGTCGTGCGAGAAGAGCCGCTGCGCTGTCGGGCATCTCATCCGACGACGAGGGAGAGACGATGTCTCGAGCGTCGCCTTCCAGGACGTAACTGCCGCAAGTAGAGCTACGTCTCCCATCGCCTCCACCCATTTCCATGTCCTCCTCTTCGTCTTCGGATTCTTCCTCTTCCCCCTGGCAACAAAATCTCTTCGTCAGCAATAGTCTCCAATACTCGCGGCGAAAGAATAGTAATGACGGAGGTGCCTTCAGACCACGTCGAAGTCAGCATTGCGAACTTGTCAACTGTTAGAGAAAAGACGATAATTTGAGCAGGCAGTTCAGGTATCAAGCAGGTAGTGAGAGAGGCTAGTACATCGATTCTCCACGGTAGATTTGCGCGCCCCAGTGCTGAAACGGCAGTATTCAGCTTACGCGCGAAAAAGTTAATGTAATTTTATATTCAGTTCTTCGGGAGAGAGGTTTGACCGTTCCACTTGCTGGCCATGCGGACGCTACCTGCCAGCGATAAAAGGCATTACGCCCTACGCGAGACCGTGGAAGGCAGGATTTTGGGCATTCGGGGACCAGTGGCGGAGCGAGCAGCGAGCCGCAACGCGGAATGCGCTCGGACTTCTAATGCTGCGTGGTCAATTTCTTGTCACAAATTCATTCTTGGCGCTAGTGACTCCTTTTCGCTAACAAAATGGTAGCAGAGCGTAGTTTTATTAGCGAAATGGAGTCATTAACACGAAGAATTGGATTACAATCAACATAGAAACATGTCAACTTTAATGCTTACAACAACTTGGTATATGATGAGACACACATACAGAGAGAACATATTCATATGAAACTAACAAACCTTAAATGTTAAGAGATAAACATTTTCAAGTCGTGAATTGTTTAATTGATGCTATAAATAAATAAATTTTATTGTCAAAAAAGCAGATGCAAACTGCATATGTGGGGGACAATAAACTAAGCTACTCTTCGGAAACAAGCAAGGGACCTCCCCATCAATTCCGACCAAGGACCCATGGACAGTGGAGGATTTAATATTTACAAAAGAAATGATTTAATAAATACATACTATTATCCATTAATTATTCAATATAAATTGTAGATGCAGTAAAAATNAATGGAGTCATTAACACGAAGAATTGGATTACAATCAACATAGAAACATGTCAACTTTAATGCTTACAACAACTTGGTATATGATGAGACACACATACAGAGAGAACATATTCATATGAAACTAACAAACCTTAAATGTTAAGAGATAAACATTTTCAAGTCGTGAATTGTTTAATTGATGCTATAAATAAATAAATTTTATTGTCAAAAAAGCAGATGCAAACTGCATATGTGGGGGACAATAAACTAAGCTACTCTTCGGAAACAAGCAAGGGACCTCCCCATCAATTCCGACCAAGGACCCATGGACAGTGGAGGATTTAATATTTACAAAAGAAATGATTTAATAAATACATACTATTATCCATTAATTATTCAATATAAATTGTAGATGCAGTAAAAATTCGAGTTCCATAAAACAAAAGTATTAATGACATTCCCGTCCAAGGAAAATCCGACACCACCCGGAGGAAAACCGAAGTAAAACCCGGGTCAGGATGAAAGAGGCTACAGAGATAATGTACACAACCGTTCCAAGGTTGCGTACAGTTAGAAGTAAACTATTAAAAAACAAAGGAGCAAAATCAACATGCATGAAAAAGGAATTTAATCAGTGTCTAGAGAACTAAGTCACGTTGAAAACAATATTTATTAGGAAATTGAATCTCTCATTAACTTCTTTTATAAAAATCTGTAAATTCTTTCACATTATATAAACAATAGAACAAAAAAAAATCTTTTAACCACAGATTTAAAGAGGTTCAATTTATTTATATCTTTTAGATTTTTGGAAGGGAATTATACAAAATTATTCCTGAATGATAAGGGCCTATTCGGCAAAGAGTTGTTGATCCCCGTCAGGACGATGAATATTATCCTTATTACGAGTGTTGTGTTTCTGAACTAGACTATTTCTTCTAAAGCAGGGATGGGATTTTAATAGTTCTATCTTAACAAACACGACTACTTCTTAAATGTATATGCAAGGGAGAGGGAGAATATTTAATTCTCTTAATAAAGATTTACATGAATTTTGGGGGTGAGATTTACATATAATTCGAACTATTCTCTTTTGAATTCTAAAAATTTGAACGCTCTGAGTGAATTGGCCCCAGAAGATTATGCCGTACCGTAAATGAGAATATACATTTGCAAAATACATGCACCGAGACACGTGTTGACTAACAATGTTCACTAAAATTAGGAATGCATAGAATATTTTGCTTAGTTTGGAATTCAAATTATTAATATGACAATTCCATTTGAGGTTGTCCTGAATAATGAAGCCCTAAAAACTTGTTATCTTGACTGATTTTATTTGGGTTCCGTTTAGCGAAAGTGATAAAGAAGGAAATGATTTCGTTACACTATTGCGAAATTACATGGATACTGTTTTATCAGTGTTAACGATGAGACGATTTGAATAAAACCAAGACGAGAGGTTAGATAGAGCTTTTTGCGCATTGACATGTTTACATAGTAGATTTGTTATCATCAGCGAAGAGAACCGTTTTGCAGTCGGGCGTGGTAGATTACATATCATTTTCGTTCAATAAAAAGATAGGGCCTAAAATTGAACCTTGAGAAACTCCACAAGTAAGTAGCTTTGTTTCTGAAAGGTAATATTGATATACTTTATTTGAAATATGGGAAATTTCAACTTACTGATGCCTATCTTACAAGTAGGAAGTTATCCATTGATGTGCCAATTCACAAATGCCGTATGAGTGCAGTTTTGAGAGAAGAATTTCGTGATCGATTACATCGAATGCTTTCGAAAATTCAAGAAAAATACCTTTTGGACTATCTCCACGGACAAAAGAATTGGTTACATCATTTAGAAAAGAAAATATGGCGCCGTTAGTTGAAAGGGATTTTCTGAGACCGTGCTGATTGTTTGAAAGAATATTATTATGCGATAAGAAGTCTAAAAGTCTCCTATATGA
>NNCF01125825.1:0-68036 GCA_002313205.1 Laupala kohalensis
AAAATAAATAACTTGGAAACACAAACCTTCAAAGCAGGGAAACCTTCACAGCAAGAAAACCTTCAAAGGATTGAAATATCGAATACATGGAATTCAGGCAAGGTTGAAATTATCCCCTTAGTGATATTCGTGTAAGGTATTTTATTGAAGAGATTCATTAATAAGTTGGAAGAGCTGGAAGTCAAGGAGAATATCATGAATGTCGCATAAAAATATGTCGTCCTGCAGACATGTCACGTTGTACGAAAATTAATTATTTATCATACAGGTCACGAATAATTTCCTTTGTGTATCAATAAAACGCAATCACAATACCCTCTGTGTGATAGGTTAATATTTTCCAGTTTTTATTGGGAAAGAATCCATATTAATAAATCTATTGTCAAGAATGAGAAACGTGGAGGACAATAATAAAATTAAGATAACACGTATACAACGAAGTGAAAGATTTTCTTTTTCATCCGATTAGTTATTTTCATTTCTATTTCAATGTAATATCTTTGTCACAGTAAATTTGTACAACAGCATACAGAAAAATATATTGACACTAAAGTATGAAAGAGACTTTTCATTTGAAGTTGGAAAAACGTTATAGAACTAATTTCGTACGCAAAGTAAAAATAAACTTTATGTGTAATTCTATACATTATGCGTCCCTTGCAATTTTGTTTTTCATCTCGATGAGACATTCTTTGTACACGCAAATTAAGTGGGGGGAGTGTTGAAGGGACAGCAAAGTAAACCCTCCGTTATGATACATATTCTTCTCGATAACTTTCGAACATAATCGAATCATATATTTGATAACCTGGATATTTTTAACCAGTTCGTGCATAATATGCATTAACAACATTTTACAGCTGAAAGCAAATTTAAAAAATTGATGGAGGAACTAAGTGGACTTGAATACATATCTTGAGGTTGCCAAAAAACAGAAAAAAAACTTTATTATACTTTGTTTATATATTTAATATTGAGACTTGTAGGGAATTTTATTTGTCAATAATAATTAACAATTAATAATGTTTATGATACTATGACGTCCCTGCTCGGGCGCCATTGAGACTCATAGGAAATTTTCCTTAATAATAATAAATTAATAATAAATGTGTCTCAAAATAAATTTAGAAAAAGAAATATATAAATAAATAACTTCTTAATGACCAAAAAGGTAGGAACTGAATACTCACTTCTATGGGAACGCCTTGCAATTAATACACAACAATATGGTGTTCAAATGACAAAATGTATTTATTCTCTAACATGTATTAATGGTTTGATGTACACACACATAAATATTCGTTAATCACTGACTAATTATACACAAATTTCGAGGGCATTGCATATCTTGACGCTTATTGCGCAACGGAGCTTTTCCTCCGTTCTGGAATGTACTCACCACGATTTCCGCCACTGGGCTTAGCTGGTCATTGACCTTTCAACGCTTAAATACACGTACCACACTTAACACTTGGCCTAATTACACTTAGTTACAATTTTATTCGATCTTAGCAAAAAGATAAAACACATTACACTCTTTGACACTTCTCATACGCTTTAATGATGTCTGCCGAGATGATGATCAAGTTCACAGTGATTCTTGAGTGGATGTTGAAGACCCCCACTTCGATTCTCGCTCCGCAACAGTTCGATCCTTTTTGGCTTCTCCACCGCACTGTCCTCGACTTGCTCCACTATCGCGAATTGTTTCAGGGTTGTGTTTTGCTCCGCTAATCACCTCGCGTATCTCTTAATTACCCGTTCCTTGCGACATTTAATTGTAACTTCGTGGTCACTTGTTTATTTGCAAATAACATGCCTTCTGACTGAAAATAAAGTGCACTCACGGTATTGATACTTTGCAAGAACGTTGCCTGTCTCGGCTCACAATTGTACGAAAATGATTCTACTGCGGATAATTTAAATCTGAGTTTGATGCTCTTCACTCGCTGGAGTCAGCTTATTGCCTGGTCGATATTCTTTGTTGTTACGAACTCGTTCTTAATTTCTGCTAATTCACTGCTTTTCACTGATCATTATTCAAAATTTTAATAATTTAATACTGTCACATATGATTCACTGGCGACTGAATTTAGCGTTTCTTGCTATTCGAATTCACTCAAGTTCGCGGAATATTGTTCAGCAACCAAACTGTCAGTTTCCCAACTCTCGGAATGTTAATTAAATTTGATGCACTCGTTGAAACGACTTCTTCATCATTCCGAACTGGATAACTTTTCACGATTCGCACTTTTTGTCTCGAATGTTATTGAAGGTTGTCACTTGTAGAATTAAACAGGTTGAAATTTAGACTTTGTAAAAATTTAACATTTTGTAAAATGTTTACTTATAAATTTCAACTCGAAGTTGACCGAAAATTGATTGATCTAATGATAACGTACTGGCCTCGCCTGCCCTAGTATTGTTCTAATCGCCCTCATTGATCCTAAATTCTGTGTCCACTCTTTATCAGAAATTTTTGTCATGTGACTTCCCCTACTTAATATTTCTTCTATCCAATATCTATCTTTTTGCTGCTCTCCCCACTACAATTTTGATTGGTTATTTCTGAAGGAACTTTCTCAAAATTTCGTTTCGCCAATATCCGTATATCGCTCCGCCTCTTCTGCTTTCTGATTCGTGGATTCTCTTTTGCGTAGATCCTAGACTTTGGTTGCTGCCAACGTAGATACTTCCACCATTTTGTTTTTCTTTCAACAATAACCTTTGTCGTGGGTTTCTGCGCAGTTGCATTCGCGGCTCTTCTCTCAGATCCCAAGTTTTATGTTTTTATGTCTTTATTGCGCGGCTTCTTTTGCCCACGTGCCAGCCCTTACGAACCCTGTCGTGACTTGTATTCGAGCTTCGCCGTACTCAGTGAACTGAAGTTATATGACCCTCTTTTGAAATCTGTCCCGCGGTAGCCTGCCGCGGGCAACCAATATTATCTTCTTCGAATTTTGCACTCCCTATCACGAACGACGTCCCCAGAGAGATTCAGCGACGTTCCCTTCTTCGTTCCTTCTAAGACGCGTTTTTATTATAACCCTCGATCTTTTTGAGCTCTTATACCGCCGGTCTTTCTACCGAACGCCTTGTTAGTTTGAATTAGTCGTTTTGTTATTGCTCTGGGAAAATAATATTCCCAGATATCCGTTCCTTCCGCGGGCTGTCTTTTAGGATAGATTTTGACATTTGAATTTACAAATAAAATTTTCCCTAGACGTTGCTGCGTGTTCGAACATGTGTCCTCCACTTGGGTGGGACTAGGCGGTGTCTCTTTTTGATTTTTTAAGAATAGTAGCTTTATGGTTCTTTTGTATCCTACAATTTCTAAAGAGTTTTTGTTGCATTTCGGAAAAATACTCTCTCTACTCGCTTGCGTGTGAACGTCTTTCTAACTTCACCCTCTGCTGGCAACTTTTTCTGAATACTATATTTTATTAATTTTGAGAACGTGACCATGCGGTATACGTTACAAACTTTACAATCAATCACATAACTAGAAGAAGCAAACACATAACATTTATTACAGTACACCAATTACTCTACATCAATCTACGTTACACAACATCCGTTCAAATAATCTTTACAGAAATGGCCAAAACTCGCCGTCCTCACAAAACAAAAGCAGTTACCACAAGTATCAAACAATGAGTATGTGATTCCAAAAGATCACACAAAAAAAGAAAAGAAAACATAGCTATTGATTGTGTCTGATGGACACGGAGATAAAATAATTCTTACACGAGACGCACTGAGGGCGCGTGTCGCGGAGTGTCGAGCCCTGTCGACACTGACTGTTCCCACGACTGGCTCCTCGCTCGTTTGAAAGATCTTTCCTCGTTTGCATTTTTTGTCCTCTGGAGGGGGTACCAATCCCATCAATTTTCTTAAGATGGCATGGGGATGGTGACACTATCGCTGGTCTGTATTGGTTCGTCAGAACTCATGCTACTAAGGTGTGATGCTGACAACTCGGATCTCACGCTTCGAAGGGCGGAGGCGGCCAGCGGAAGCGACGAATCGCCTTTCCGCTGCCTAGGTGTTTGGCTGTGCACACGTGCAGGCCTCATAAAATATGACCAGTCAAGATTATTTTTCTGACTGCAGTCGAAGCAGCAGTCGGAGCAGCGAAATAAAAGAATGGAAAAGAAATTTTCCATTGCTGTTCAAGCAGTACCGTAACACTATGATTTTGTGGTTAGCCCAATATCATATCAGGTATTTATTATCTAGAAATGTGATGCAACATTATGTTTGGCACACGTACTTAAGTGGGATTGGGTTCCTCTAGGTGTAACCTTTTTTAAGCTGACCATTTGTTCTTCATATCTAAATCACATGATGATATTTCTTCGTACTATTAATTACACACCTAAGCTTCAGAAATACTTCATACACTTACTTTTTACAAAAAAACAACGAATAAATAATATCAATATTTGAAAATAATGAGTCTGAACCAATAAAAATAAATATTGAGAAAGCGGTTGTTCAGAAAGTACCGTAAAGACTTGTGGTAGTGATGGGTGAGACGAATAGAAATAAAAATAATAATTCACACTGAATTTTAGTTTAAATTTATAAAAATTACTTAATTCCTTAAAATTTAAATATTTTAAAATCTGTCTCTAAAGTACGTCAAAGGGTAAAGCTTTAAATTCTGTGGTTATGCTCAAGCTATCAAAATTTTGTTATTGAGCTCTCCAAATCACCATTTTTGTGCTGTTCCCATTGAGGTTTGTAGTTCAGTCAACTTCAAATTGCCGTCTATAATTAGCCAATGTCATATCTTATGGATTTATAAATACCAATATTCGCGTGAGCGAAGTCACGAGAACTCGTTTAAAAGAAAAATATTAAATTTCAAAAAAATTATATGAGTTAAATGAACAGATTCTACGATTATGTTAAATACATCACATAAATATTATATATTACATAGAGACGTAAATATATTTCATAGATATCGTGTTAATATTTTACGATGGTAATTAATGCACGCATACTAATATATTCATACTGGTACTAACATCAAGAAATTTTCGTTATTCAGTTCGTAAAATTTTTTTTATGTCCGTTTCTCTCTAAAATTGTGTTAGATACAACAGAGAAATTGTAATAGATAAATATTGACCTTTCACTAAACCACAATAGACCAACGAAAGATGGAGCTGGACGGTTCTGGATATTGTAATAAACTGCAATGCGTAATATGATTTGATATAACATCCAAATATATTTACTATAACTCATTATACAAATCAAATAAAAGAAATAATAAAATGCTACGTTTTATATATTATGTCTTGGGTCAGTATTTTTGTTCATTGAGTCTTTTTAGTTTTGACAAGCATCCATATCTTCGCGTGATTCTTTCTGTGGGTAATTCAACGTTATTTGAAGTTTTCTTTCTATGTGCAGGCTCTTATATTCTTCCTCAACCGCCGACGCTTCGCCCAGCTCCTGAATAAAATTGATACCAATTTCGGTTCTCACCGGCAACGTGACAACCCTGAGAGTGAACATGATCTCAAACAATGCGATCGTTATAATAAACGCTTCACGAGGGTCTGCATGGGATTTCTCATACACTCGGACTACCTTGTCTTGGTGTCGCTCTGAGACCCAACGAGAAGGTGAATACTTTGCAATAGCCTTATTTGAAATTGTTTATATTACCGGTGACGTGTTTGCTACCTTGAAAAAGTATTGGATCGAGACTTAAGTTCAAAAGTATAAAATGAGAGAGGAGGGAAATATCCATTGCAAAATTGTTCCTTTTTTTGTGGGGTTTTAAGAGCTCGTCAACAGCAAGGTCATTAGAGCTCATCAAAATTGTTCCAAAGTTTGGAATTTCGGCATATGTATTCTCAAGTGTAGAAGTCGCAGCGATGTTTTGGAAATTTGATTTACTTTATTACATTTTTAAACTAAAGAATTCTTCGCAGCTTCCTCCATTTGTGTTTTAGCTCTCGTTTTATGATTCGACACAGTTTCTGATTCTACAACGCTCACTACTGGAGTTGGAGATGGAAAAGAAGGAGTGGGGTTGTTGGGGTGGAACAAAGAGACCCAGAACGAGAGGACAGTTCTTTGTTGAGACAATGCATCATTCACCACCATAACATTCTACGGTGAGTTTCAGTCCCCTTATCAAAATAGTCTGAAAATGAAACCTCTTGTTCCGCCTCCCAAAGAATATGTAAAAATCTTCGAAAACTGCGAAGAATATTTGTTTGATTACATATTTTATTTTGGCAGTAACACGATTCCAGTCAGTAAACTTAATTATACCTTCAATATCGCGGATTCGGTGAAGGAATTGGGACGGATATGGGTTGACGAGAGAGGTGGATTTAATAGTTTGGCGTCCCTAGGCAGTAGTAAATATAAGCGCCCTTCAAGAGCAGATTGAAATACGTATTTTTAAAATATTTATATGTTTATATAATACATAAACAATGTTATAATTATATATTTTTATTTATTTTTCTTGTTTTTTGTAGGGCTTTACGGCTCGTCGACATCGAGGTCATTAGAGCCCTAAAATTCTGCACAGGTAGGGAAAATGCAGTTACTCAACGTTACTCTCCCCGCGTGTAGGACTCGCCGAATGACTCGACCATACCCACTAAAACCCTCCTGAATTACAATATATCAAAATTTATCTAAAAAACAGTACAAAAAATGAGGAAAATGAATGATACCCTTGCCCTAATAGCGTCGGGATCGAAAGGAACAAGAGGTGACCAAGGAAGGTCAGAAAAGAGAAAGGAAGGAGCCTTGCACAAGTAAGAGGAAGTAATGCCAGACTCAACTCGGGGCCCCGTGTTTGCCAAACACGTATTTACTAGATGTAAGTCCCCTGGGTTTTTTTCTTGTATTGTATTATAAGGAACTAGGAAGTATGACTATCATAACTATCTACGAATAAAAATCTAAAATAAACCTATCTAAAACACTACTTTGTTTTAAATTCGTGTTGATTATCTTGATTATAGTGAAAATCTTGAAAATCATTTTTTCGACAACATTAAAAAAATAATACATATTTTGAAAACTAACTAAAATTTTTCAAATGTTATTTTTTAGTTTAATGTTTGGCGCTCACAAAATCTTGCGCCCCTGTACAATTGGCGGTATTCCTGTACCTAAATCAGCCTCTGGTTAACGGAGAACGCTAGATACAGAACGCACATTAGTCTGTATTAGGCGGGGAAACTAGCCGGAAACTACTTCTAATTTAACAGAGCAAGAGTTTGGATGTGGAACACTAATACTACACTACGGTAATAAATAGCATGAGAAAATATGGTCATCCTCTTTCAAACATTTCATCGGTATATCTATCCACTAATTGACTCAGGATATGAACATGTGAGGTGAATTTCTTATTCCCAAGGATGTATTTCAAGTTATATTTTGCGAGATATCACGGTAGAAACGGGAAAGTTCACTAGAAGTCCAGTAAATATATCATGTTGACGAGCCCTAAAGCCCCACAAAAAAAAAAAAAAAGTAAATATATCAAAACATACAATTCATGTATCTACACTTGAAAAGCAAATGCTGTGTTCGAAGGAAAAACTGTTAAGAATTTGAGATCGAACCTAGAAAATCCTGAAATGTACGCTACAATCGTACCACTCGTTGACTAATCATGACAACATTCCCGCTTTCATACGATACGAAAGATCTAGGTCACGTTTCAACGCAAATCTGACCACATCCGTAGAAACAATAATCAGCAATTTTTCTTTGAGTTGACTTTATAAAACAGCGAAAGACTATATTCTCACTGATTTTTATAGCTATTGTTATTGCTCGGAGAATTACTCTAAATTTTTTATTTATTATCTGTATCTATCTACAAATCTGTTTCATTCATCGGCAACTTGTTTACGCTAATATCTCAGTGTCTCGAATAAAAAAATTATTCTTCTCATTATAAGTAATAGAAATTCTTGCAAATGAACAGAATATAGCAAGAGTACCAAATGACCAAACTTAGTTAATAAAATTGTCGGAAAAAGTCTATGAAAAATTAAAAAATAGTTGAGCAAGAATCACAAAATTCACACAAACAATTCCGAGAGATTTACATAATTTTGTGTACCATAAAATTTAAAATATCAATTTTGTTTTCACTGTTAAGTACTATGTACAGTATTACTGAACTAGTTCGTTAAGGAACTGGACTTAACTGGACTTGCAAACGATATTCCTCATTGTCTCGTTAGTAACTCTCTGGAAAAATAGTCGAGACAAACAATTTTTTGTTTACATATATACGGAAAATGATTTTATGTAGTTTTTGTCAGTGCAGCGAAACAAAAGTCTTCTACGCGCGGAATAGTGCCTTTGTGATTTCTGGGTCACTTTCTATCCAAGGAAGATCTTGGGTTATCATTAGCAAACATTTGCGATAGAACGTAGAATATTACTCTACTGCAAGACGAAAATGTTATCCGATCGCTGCTGCGCAAAATAAAATCACGAAAACAAATGATTTCTTTCTCTCGATTGATTTCGTGTAAAATATGAACTATTTGTAAGATACTTACCTTTCTTTAATACACTATTTCAGAAAATATTTCTTCTGGTTTTAATGTTGATTCAACCAAGTAATTGAACAAGAATTCAAAACTACTATGTTTTCTTTAATTTTCACTATTTTTTAGATAATACCACGAAGTGATTTATTAACAAGACGCTCTGAGAAATATGATAAAAATTCATATGAGATGCGATCTATTATATTTTATTATTAGTAAAAATTACAAAAATAATGTAAATCGTATGTATAACAATATCTGCTACTACACAATCCGACTTGAAAGTACCCTCTGACGAAAAAGTACTATGGTTCTTGTCTTATATATTTCTTTTGCCTTACATTTACGAGCTTTTTTAACTTTTCCTTTAAAAGCTTTGAAGTACGTTCTAAACAAACGCTACAATGCAAAATACTCTTGATTTTTTAAATTGGAATGTCTATACTGTTCTGAGTTAAACACTTTCAGGTTCAAAGAGAATAAATGTTCCTTTAATACGTTTATCTTTCCGTTTGTATCAGAAGGACACAAGAATTTTCAAAGCACTGCAATACTTTCGATTGCATGCAACTTTATCATTAACCCTATACACACAATAAATAAAACTGAAAAAAAGTTTGTCTACTATACAAGTGATTAAAAGATGTGTAACATTAATTGGAGATGCATTCCAAGATGCGAAAAAGAAGAAAATAAGAAAATAAACTGATGGTAGAATTTCCTTCACCTTAGCGCAGTTTAAGGTGACCCAGGGCTTAGGTGAATCGGTACGAAAATCAAACTCTTTGAATAACTCTATTTCTGTAACAGCAACTTACCACGGTACAGTATGACAAAGAGAATATAGACAATGTAAAGTCATCAATTTCAGTTTTACTTTGTAGATGCTAGTACCTTGTTTTAGAGTTGGGGTATCAAAAATAGGAGAATATGAGGTCCAAATTAGAATTATTTATCCTCATCTAACTATTTGCTTATAAACTTACGTCGAATATGTTGTGCTTTTAGGTTATCTAGCATAATTTACTGATGGATGGAAAATTTTCTTTGAAGGACTGATACAGAAAGGTTGTAACGTCTGCAAAGTTGGCACCTCTCCCACTTTGTTTTAAAATGAAATAAATTGTTCTATAATTTTGTGCTAGGTGAATGTTCACCTTGCACCCCCACCTATAATAAAACCAGGCTTTAAACATTTAAATCTACACTATAATTTTGTGGTAATCACATATGCATAGTGGATTGTCCGCCTCACGTAATGCAATTAATCTCTCGCGTCCACATTAGTAAGCTTCACAATCAACAGTCATGCAGGTGAAGATTCACATCTATTAATTACCAGCCAATTTTAATTGTTTCTCTGCTATTGTAATTGATATATATTAAGCATCCTTTGTGTTTTAATTCCTATGCCATACGAAATTTTTAAAAAATCATCGATTGCTTTTTTTTCGATTTCCATACCTCAGACATTCCAAGTAATTCAGCTGTATCACTACAGCTTTATTAAAAGGAGAATCAATAAAAATGCTATTAAGAGCTAATGCTTTTTATTTATGATATTGACATTACATTTATCTTTCAAACTACGAGTAGGTATAATGTTTGCTAATAATCAAGATATTATATGACTATTTCTATGCATTAATATTATATTACAGGATAAAAACCATAATGTTCTGTGGAACAGAACAACATTCTCATATAATTAACCATAAAACTACTGAGTTTCCACTCACTAAATTTACGAAAATCTACTTTAAGTTATCAAAAATTCATTAACCTAATTAAAATAAAGGAATATATGACTTATTTAAGAACAAATTATTTTGAATATGTTCATGCAAAATTTAATATATATTCAAAGAGAAAAACTATCTCATAACTATTTTTGTCAGAAAGACTCTGAATGGGTATTCTGTAGAGGAAATCATTCTCAAGGGATGGTTTCTCAAAAAAAAAATTATATTATTATAAAAAATACTTTTTTTATAATAATCGGAGTCCTCGCCTATGAAGAAACAATTTCAGCTGTTTTCTTCTTGAACCACTGTGCTGTCTCTTNTTCTTGAACCACTGTGTGAAACGAATAAGAAAACTTTAAAACCTGAAAACAAAAGGGAAAATATAAAAATACAGTAAAAATAGTATTACTTAGTTTATCTCATTTTACCTTTATTCTCTAAAATGTAACCATGATCAAATAAATTTCCAAACATACTTAGTGTCAAATTATTTGAGCTTACGAATTTCTCTCTTCCCTAACTTACCCGAACACTAACCTCTGCGCAAGTTTCAAGAGAAACTTCCATCATACCACCTACAGTGAAAACACGAGATCTTTGACCACGGAGTACATTACTGATAAAATAAAAGGGCCCATTTATTTTTCTAAGTCCCACGCTCTCACCAGTTTTGGATCTGTTAGGTATGCAACGCCTCCCTCCTCTTGCTTCGCCTTCGACAGGGGAAGTTTCGTTCGACCAATCGTAGGTCTATTTGAAACGGCGCTCATATTTGGAAGACATCGTGCGGCGGGTAAATCGTAACGAGAAAACTGTTTCATTACACCGCTATTAAAGAAATATTTTGTATTTTTTTATTATACACATTTTGGACTTCTATAACAAAAATATTCTGTATATTCTTGACTTCAATAAACTTTACCATTCTCTATATTTAAACGACATCTCGAGATTCGTTGTCTCGCAAGGTCTTCATAGGCAATGTAAAAGATATTAGAGTTTCTATAAAAAACGTTTGCGTAATACTGTGATAAAATATAGTTTTTAACAGAATTTGAATATAATTGCAAGATATCGTATGGAATTGGTATAATTCGAATCACAAATTACTTATAAATATTCCTATAATTTCTTATATTTATAAATTATTTAAACCTGTATCACACAAGGAACCTGTCTCACACCTTGTTCCTTGTTCCTCTCACACAGGTTCCCCCACCACAGAGAAACACGAGCTTATCTGATAAGATAAGATATTGGTAACACTACTTACAGGCGCAGTTTTAAAGAATTTATTTCAACAAGGTATACTTCAAAATTTCNGAATTTAAAAGCAAATAATTTATATTTAAAGAAAACAATGATACTAAAAGAAATTCACGAGTTCGTAATTATACCCAAGGATTAAAACTTAATAAAAATATTGAGTAGGAAAAGGGTCTAATATATATCCAAACCATATTTTCAATAAATTTTTATTCATATAGCATCTAGATTTACAACATTATACATTTGGAGAACAATATTTACTAAAGAAATAGGTATATGCTCTATTAATTATGCAATTTTATTATAAACAATCAATTACTTTATTTTTTGTTAAACAGTCTTTTGCAATTTAATCGTGCGTGGCCAATGTTGTGATGCTAGTTTAGAATCATCTTCAGGGTCCCTGTATACTTATTTTGTATTTTTTCTAATTACACTACATTATTGTAGATAANAATTACACTACATTATTATAGATAAATTTATTTATTTTAAACGAAATTACGTGTCATTGGCGCCTTCGTCGTTTGTCCGAGAGGAAAAAGTTCAGCGATCTAAATTTCTAATTTTACAGCCAGTTTATTATGCACATGTTTATTGAAATTTTGAAGTATACCTTGTTGAAATAAATTCTTTAAAACTGCGCCTGTAAGTAGTGTTACCAATATCTTATCTTATCTTATCAGATAAGCTCGTGTTTCTCTGTGGAGGGGGAACCTGTGTGAGAGGAACAAGGAACAAGTTGTAAGACAGGTTCCTTGTGTGATACAGGTTTAAATAATATATAAATATAAGTCATTTGTGATTCGAATTATACCAATTCCATACGATATCTTGCAATTATATTCAAATTCTGTTAAAAACTATATTTTATCACAGTATTACGCAAACGTTTTTTATAGAAAGTCTAATATCTTTTACATTGCCTATGAAGACCTCTCGAGACAACGAATCTCGAGATGTCGTTTAAATATAGAGAATGGTAAAGTTTATTGAAGTCAAGAATATACAGAATATTTTTGTTATAGAAGTCCAAAATGTGTATAATAAAAAAATACAAAATATTTCTTTAATAGCGGTGTAATGAAACAGTTTTCTCGTTACGATTTACCCGCCGCACGATGTCTTCCAAATATGAGCGCCGTTTCAAATAGACCTACGATTGGTCGAACGAAACTTCCCCTGTCGAAGGCGAAGCAAGAGGAGGGAGGCGTTGCATACCTAACAGATCCAAAACTGGTGAGAGCGTGGGACTTAGAAAAATAAATGGGCCCTTTTATGTTATCAGTAGTGTACAATCAGACGTATGCCATGTTGCATATCTTGGTAAACATTGTACGTACCACTTGCCGCATTGTACCACATCAGCCACTTTCAGACTCTAAAACAGATACGACAATCATAACATATAAAATCTTTAATTAACTCTTAGATTAAGGGATCGCGAAAAATTACCAGCAAATGATATGGACGGGATTAACGATGTAAATTCTGATCGGTGAAATAGGTTTGCAGTGTCTTAATAAGTAACGTTACCCTTTGACATGACCATAAAAGGAAAATTACAGCACAAAATGTTGTTAAACTTGGTAATAGTCTACTCGAGGACATGGGATGTTGTTTCCACAACGATAGAAAAATTTAAACCTCACTCCCAAGTTGGAAGTGTTGGCTCACTGCAAAGCAGCTATTAATTGCTATCGTATTTATGATAACACTAAAAAAGTGAAGCACGCTCTTGCTTGGTCTTAGATTTCGTCGACAATTTCACATTGACTAACTAAACCCCTCTGACTTATGACAATGGGGTTACTTCAAAGCCACTGCTTATGATAAAAACATAAACAATTTGGTTGTCTTAAAAAGGCAATACATCGACAACTCCTCAACATTTCTCCTGATATACTAAGAGCAAACGATGAGAACGCAATAATGTGATTGAATTTCCCTTCATAAAATACTGAAAAAATAGTCACTTTAAATATAGTTTGCGACTCATTTTAAAAACGGTTAATAACGTTTTAATTTGATGCCTTAAAATTTTAATTTCTTTCTACGATGTTTAGTTTAAATTTTAAATTTTATTGTCAAAAAAGCAGTACCACGTGGAGGACAATAAACTAATTTACCACGTTCAATAAATTACATACAGCACCATCTCCTCCTCCTCCGCTCTTCCAGTATTTTTTGTTGTTGTTGTTGCTTTTTGTTGTTGCGGAAAATCGTTCACGGTAATATTTTCAGGGTGTAGGAACAAGGTTCTCCTGGACGTACAGGATTTGCAGGTCGATTGGCCATGTTCTAACCTGTACGAATGCAGGTACCAGAAAACAAGTCACAATGGTGAAAAATCTATTAGAAAACTGACCCTCAGTCTCAGTTCCCATAAATTACACCTGTGGTCGGGAACCAAAGTTTATCTCTCAACTTTGACGACATAATCAAGTGTTCGTTCAACATCATTTATGTCAAATAGGTTCTAGATAGAGAAACCTCTAATTAATACTAAGCCGTTTATACTAGTGGATCATATGTACTGCATTTATCTTTTCTGTGTCTGAGCCGTAATGTATGCATTTTTTAAGAGTAAACTATTGTCAAATTTATTCTCTTTTTATTAGTGATCAGCGTCATTCTTTTGTTGTCTCCGCGAAGTTTCAGGGTTTGACCGAAAAAACACCATTCTTTAAGTCAAATTTTGCTGAGTTTCTTACCTTAATGTCCTTTGAAAAAAATCAACCCAATGCTCTGGAAAGTAGTTCTGCAAAAGTCGGATCAACTTTATAATTTCCTTTTCCGCATCTTACTGAAATGTAACCTTTCTCATACGATACCATCCGCGTTCCTCTGAGATAAGATCATGTTCTATTTTTTATTTAAAATCACTATATTTCAACGAAAATGATTAATGAGTATTTGAAGGAAGGTGTCAATTTCGCAAAGAATATTGTTAAAATCATTGAAATACTCAGTTTCTATTATCGTTACTGATTCACAGTTTCTTCAAGCATCAAGTTGTCCGGTTCGTTTTGTCTATTTTTTGCAGTCAACAAAATAAATTTATACAAAATAATTCGTTACTTGAAATATCTTCAATTGTACATCGTATTAGTGCTACATTTAATCTAATACGTGAAATATCGGTGCGGCGATACTAGTATTCATTTTTGAAATGCGAGACATTTGTTTCGCATAACGAAACTAAAGATAATTGATAGTCATAAAAATCTCAATGTTCCTCCCACCTCTTGTTTGATTTCATCTCCATTGCATGTTAGCCAAAAGCGACCAAGACAAAGAGTTACTACTCCTACAACAAAACCAATGCTCGCATTATGAGCCTGAAAAAAGACAAAACATAAATTGTTAACAAATAATAATGAAATGGGACATGATTATAATACATATTTTGTAACTATTCTTCACAATTTTATTGGTAAGTTTGTGTGCGTCTCCCCTTCTTTTCAAGATAAACTCGTGGCCAATGCTGATATCTAAGTTTCTGACGAGATATGACGGAATCCTGACAAAATTATACCAACATAACACTCCTCCAAAAATGGAAACTAAAACTAATTGGCGAAGAGGTTAGCAACTATGAAATTTAAAGGTGGTATATAAAATATTATCTCATTAAGGTTTCGTTTATCGCACAGCAGTAAGTGGTTGATAAATTATTTTCCTAGTCAATCCGACCACACGTTTCACAGGCATCTACGCAATGAAATTACTGTTTGTGGGAGCGCCCCAGAAAATTTCCATAGGTAATTGGAAAATAGAGCAATACATTTTAGTTTTGATATAAAAATCAGTATGTACGAGTAAAAATGCAAATAAAAGGAAAAATTATAAAAGTATCATAGCAGAGAAAAAATCATGATAGAGACTAACTTTCATTATATAAAAATACAAAACCGAACACATTTACTTAAGGTAGAAAAGAGGCAGACCCATCGAGAACACTTAGAAATATTCAGGTCAATATGCAGTACCGTGTTAAATCTAAATTATTACATCATCTAAGGCAGATGAAAAACGGAACACACAGATAAAGGCATCCGGCATGAATCAGATAAACGAGATTTGAAACATGGAATGTTCGTACACTAAGAAGGAATGGTGTTAAAAACTGTAACTTTTGAGCGAGCCGTCCAGGTATCTGGCCAGGTGTGATTGGATTTGACGCATCCACCTTTCACCGTAGATATATGCAGTCTTCGTGGCGCTAAAACAGCGTTATTTTGGCATTCCCACGTAAAAGTAAGGGATCCGTGAGAAAGTTCTTTTTTTCAATTTCATTTTATTCGGCTGTATAACGTAGCCACCTTACTTCCAACATTATCATTGCAAGGTTTCTTGTTTGGATGTCCGCTGTTCTTTTGTTGATACCTGATCCTCCGCGTTCAAAATATCTTTCATTGGTCCTATATGTGTGAAATTCTACGTATTTCTCATATCATTCCATGCTTTTTATTAATTTATTTTTCCGTGCCATATTCCAGATTCTACGTTCTTTTCAATACCACACATACTCTGCTCTTTCTTTCCCGTAAAAATTACAATTCCAAAAAACTTTTTCTGCTGTCTCTTCTTTTTTCCCGCACTTACTCTCCGCATTTTCCGCCCTTCCTATTCTTTCCATTTATGCTCTAAAATGACCATGCAGGGTCAAATCCTCGTTAGAAAAGGGGTTCAATACAAACCATTAACCATTATCTTCGGCGAAATTCGCATCCAGGATGTATTCATGTGTAATTCATCCATTCTTACTCTTCTCCCACTTTATAAGCCATAATAATAAATTTATTGTCAAAAAACAGTACAAACTGCCTATGACTACGTGGAGGACAATAAACTAATTTACTCTCCGGAAGCAAGCAAGGGACCATCCCATCAATTCCGAGCAAGGGCCAAAAGGCAGAGGCGGATTCAAATATTTCAGCAAAAGTTCCTAGATAAGATGAAAAGTTAGCGACGAGTTATAATACTAATAGAATGTCAATATGTTTATAATTTAACGCAAAAACTATACATGTACAAAATATTATGGAAAAATCGATTATTCTGAGTATAGTGTTTAAAAAATTATATGAATTGAAATAACACTAAATTCACGATCTATTGTTACAATAAACACGCCCCTAGACAAAGCCTAGAGAACATGTATAAGAAATCCGCCTCTACCAGAAGGAAAAACGGAGAAAAACCCGGGCCAGGATGGGGCTACAGAATTTATGTACACAAACGTGCCAAAGTTGAGTACACATAAAACTAAATTAATATGAGCCATAAGGCAACACAATCATGCAAGAAAATAGTTTTTGAAATTGTTATAAGTTATTTAAAAAGTACTACAGCAATGGCGTTATAAAGTACAAGACGTATTTAACTTTTCATAAAATCAATAAATTCTTTTACGTAGTAGAAGCACTGGTGCAGGAGGTAGTTTTTAACCGAGGATTTAATAAGATTCAATTTCATATCTTTTATATTCTTGGGAAGGGAATTATATAGGACGGTTCCCGAATGATATGGTACCTTTTCGCAAAGCGTTGGTGACACTCTCAGACGATGAATATTATCCCTATTGCGAGTTTTGTGTTTGTGAACAAGACTGTTTCGCATGAACCAAGGGTGGCACTTCAGTAATTCGGTCTTAACAAACACGATAGTTTCATAAATATAAATGCCGGGAAGTGTTAAGATATTTAATTCCTTGAATAAAGATTTACAAGAGTTTCAGGGGTGAGATTTACAAATTATCCGAATTATCCTCTTCGGAATTCTGAAAGTTTGAATACTCTGACCGGAATTACCCCAGAAGGTAATGCCGTAACGTAAATGGGAGTAAACGTTTGCAAAATATACGCAACGGGAAATACGTGGACTAACTGCGTTAACTAAGCTTCGGAATGCGTAACACAATTTGCTTAATTCGGAATTAAGATTGTCAACGCGACAATTCCATTTGAGGTTGTCTTGAATAAGGAGACCTAAAATTTTGTATTCGTAACAGTTTTTAATAGTGTTCCGTTTAAAGAAAGAGAAACCTGGGGTAAAGATTTTGTGATACTATTGTGAAATGACATAGACACTGTTTTGTCAGTGTTTACAATGAGACGATTTGCATGGAACCAAGTCGAAAGGTTAGACAAAACTTTTTGAGCATTGGCGTGTTTACATAGTAAATTAGTGTCATCAGCAAAAAGAACCATTTTGCAATCTGATGTGGATGATGACATGTCGTTCACATACAATAAAAAGAGTATAGGGCCGAGAATTGATCCTTGGGGTACTCCGCAAGTAAGTGGCTTTGTTTCTGAAAGACAACGCTCAAGTATTTTATTTTTAGTATAGGATATTTCTACCTGTTGATATCTATCTTTTAAATAAGAAGTTAGCCATTGATGTGGAAGTCCACGAATGCCTAAAGAATGCAATTTGGAAAGGAGAATTCCGTGATCAATGACATCGAATGCTTTGGATAAGTCAAGAAAAACGCCCTGAGGATTTTCTCCACGGTCAAGAGTTGTGGTAACCTCGTTTAAGAAGGAAAATATGGCGCTTGTAGTGGAAAAGGATTTCCTAAAACCGTGTTGATCGTCAGAGGGAATGTTATTTTTTGATAAAAAATCTAGAAGACGCTTATAGAACAATTTTTCTAGGATTTTNTGAAGACGCTTATAGAATAATTTTTCTAGGATTTTTGAGAAAGTGGGTAGTGGAGATTATTGGTCGGTAATTTCCAATATTAAGTTTGTTTCCTTTCTTGTGTAAAGGTTTCACTTTAGCTCTCTTAAAATGTTGGGAAACACCCCTTTTGATAAAGAACTATTAAAAATATTTACGAGTGGATTTAATATAGCGTGGGACGAAAATTTAACAATAAACTCAGGTATACCATCTACGCCTGTTGAAAATTTGTTTTTTAAGGAGCTGATGATTCCCANTTTCACTTTAGCTCTCTTAAAATGTTGGGAAACACCCCTTTTGATAAAGAACTATTAAAAATATTTACGAGTGGATTTAATATAGCGTGGGACGAAAATTTAACAATAAACTCAGGTATACCATCTACGCCTGTTGAAAATTTGTTTTTTAAGGAGTTGATGATTCCCATGACTTCACTGGCTTTAGTTTCGGAAGTGAACATAGAATTGGGTACGTGGGTGGATATAATTGGAGGACATTGATTTGGATATATTGAGTTCGTTATTTTACCAACTTCTGAGAAGTGAGANATAAGAATTAAACAAATTTGCGATGTCCTACGGATTTGATACGATTTTGCCATCGTCTAGGTGAGAAACATTTTCTTCGCGATTTTCAGAAGTTGATGTGTAATTTTTAACAATATTCTGCATGGCTTTTATCCGGTTGTTCGATTTTTGTACCTGCCTGTAGTTTTCCATTACTTTAGCTGTATAGACTACTTCTCTTGAATCGATTAATTGGTGAATGTGCAGAGTCGGATGTAGTCAGGAAATCGATGTTGAAATCGACACATATAATGATAGATTTAGTAGATTTATGTGTGATATGTTTTAAAACGATTTCAAAGTTTCGAAAAAATATATCAAGATCTGATTGAGGAGGTCTATAAATATGCAAAACAACAATACCGGTGTCGGTCAGATTAACTGCAGAAAATTCGAACACATTATCTACGCAGAAGTTCTCGTAGCCTGGCAATGGAGAAGATCATCATTACGAACGTTGATACACGTACCTCCGTAAGGATTTTTTCCTTTAAAATTTTATCTACAGTAAGAACTTGCTAAATAATAATTAGAAGTAGCAGTATCGTTAATGTTGTTAGTTGAAAGTCAATGTTCTGTGAGGCATCGCAAATCGAATGGATTTATGTGGACCAGAGTTTCAATGTGTGTCAATTTGTTTGAAAGGGATTGGACATTATGATGAAATATAATTATTTTATTTTCGCAAAGTGTTTGTGATTCATGAGAAATGGTATCGACGTTAGATTGAGGAGAGGAATTTGAATTTGGTACAGCTTCTAGTTCCGTATCAAGCCCGCATACTGCACCCGAACGCGATTGTCACCTTCGAGTACCACATCGTACTCCTGAGCGCAAGTTGTAACTGTGTATGGGGGCGTCAGGACATGTGGATGGAGGAATAAATGAGGACGTGGGAGATGAGAAAGTAGTAGGTGAAAGAACGGGGACAGGAGAAGAAATGGGTGTGGAGATAGGAAGAGATGGTGATGAGGTAGGAGCAGGAGGAGGTGTAGGAGTGGGTAAAGAGGCAGGTGGATGATGTGAAGCTAGGAGAGAACCGAAGTGATGTTTCCCAGGACGTTCTATGATGTACACCGTGCTGGGTAAAGTCCTTGGCAGTCAGGTGTGGTTGCAAATCAAAAAATGTTATTTTTGTGTCAGCCAGGTGATGTTTTAGGGAGATGTTTGCCAGGTTAATTTCGTGGTTTATTTGTGGAACGTTGAAGCGTGGAGGCAGGCTAGAGAGTACTATGTTAGTGTGCTGTGAGGCCATTTTCAGTTTTTGTACATGTTCAGAAGCGTTGAAATGTCCTCGCAAGTTAATAACGTTCTGGCCACCTATGATTATTACTGTGTCCCGCTCTGTGAGTTTTTTAGTGTAGGTTTCCAGTTCTCGAATAACTTCAGCCAAACGAGCGTTTGGCTTAAAGAAACCGGAGACTGAGAACTGGCTAGGAAGCAATCCACGCAAAATGGAGGACATCTGACGACCGTGCGAATTAGCTAGTATGAGCACGTTTGATTTCTGCGTGGAAGTGTTGGTTTCATCTCTGGATAGCACTTCCTTACGTGTTTTTTTTGGCGACTGTGCTTACCAGTGCGTGGTTTGTGAAAAGGTTTGGGTACTGGACGGGAGGGGATGAAACGAGTAGGTAAGGGTGGAAACAGGGACATGTCATCTAACACACTAAATCTATTCTGAGTGAAGAGTTGGAGTGGTGCATGTGTCGTTGGTCTAACTGGGTGATGTTGGAAGGACGGCGAGAATTCCTTACTGTAGTCCAACCGCCGACCGTGTTCTTATTGACCTCTTCCAGCGCACTGATCCGTGTGTCAATTTTTATGAATCAAGTCATTGTACGCCTTCTGAAGATCAGCTTTGAATGAGTTGAGGAATGCGATAGTGTCCATTGTTGTGAGTTAGTTAGCAACTTAACGACAAAAGCAAATGAGAATACACGAAAACTGACAACTAACACAGAATGAAAGATATTAATATAATATATTTTTACTACGGAATTTACAAATGAGATATTAAATAAATTAAATATGCAAACAAACGACAAAAATGATTGAAATAATTATTTAGGGTGACCACTGGAGATTAATTAATTCGACAACAACTACTCTATATTGTGTTAAATTATTTAGTAGGACAACTGGAGATTAATTAATTAAACAATAACTATTCTTTATTATGTTAAAATGTAAATAAATACGAAAGAATCAAGAAAAACGAACAGTAAAATAATGTAATAATTCTATGAAATTATGACGACGAAAAGTTGGGTGCGACAATGGGGCAGGGTTTAAATAAATAAATAAACAAACCAACTAAAATGATAGAAATAATAATTTAGGACGACAACTGCAAATAAGTTAATTCGATAATAACTAAGGGAATATTATGTTAGAGTATAATGAATAACTACAAAAAGAATCACGAATACAAATTGTAAAATATTGGAATAATTCTATGTACGGTGATGAAACTTGAGCAGTGCAACAATAGAGTACGTTATTTATAAGTTAATAATTTTTTTTCATTTGTTTCATAAGTTGCTCTTGCTCGCTATGAGATGAAAGGCGGTCAAAACTGTCGAAACGCTTTAGTATTCAAAGGGGTCAAGGGTAACAAGTGACTGTTTCCACACCGTAATTTGGATTAATTTATATTTTAAGCTGTTTCTAAAAATTTTCTATACTTTATAATTCGAGGTTCATGTAAATTAATGTTAAGAAACTTATAATTTTTTAAAACTAAATAGGTGTACGTTACAATTACAAAATCATTAAGTTACCTGTATGTGGTATTAGTACAAATCCTTAAAACTAATAAAACAATGTTGAGGCATTATATATCATTAGATAAATCTTTTATAACAAATGAACATCTTTATTTTTAAAATTATTACATATTTAAATTTCATAATAAATGTAGAAAACTGCTGCTGTTGATTTTAGTTTGTTAATAATTTGTTGATAACCATTTTTTTGACTTGTACTTTCCTTGTACGTTTGTTGGTTAAGACTTTGAGATCATTAGAAATACGGTTGTAAATATATATTGCTCTTATAAAACTGTTTTTGTACTAATTATTTTGGATGTATGCAGTAGACGAACACTTTTATTCGTAGTAATACTATTTGAGTTTAAGAATTTATCCCTTAATGTGATATAATGATATTTTAAAGATTCACATGAGAAGAGCTACTCCAAATTTAAAGGATTATAGTGAAAGTTAAATTTATTCTTATTTACTATCGTGAATAGTTTATTCTGATGTCTCTTTAAGAGATTTAAACAGTTTGAATAAGCTTATCACCGTGCATTCATTCCATAATTGATTATGCTTTGGGAAAATGCATAGTACAGCATTAGCATTATTTCTGTTTTCATAATTTGGGATAGCTTAAGGAAAATAAATATTGAATATTTTTAGTTTAAAATGTGCACAACATGTTCATCCATTGCATACTGTAGTCAAAGATAACTCCCAAATATTTACATGTTTCAACTATTTCCAAGATTTTTCCATAAACAGAAGTATTTAAGTCTAACGGAACACTGGTGCATTAGCTTCTAACAGTCATACAAACAGTTTTGTCTAAGTTTAATGATAGTTTATTTGAAGCCAACCAATTACTTACATCAATAAGAAGATTATTTATTTTAGTTTCTAGTTCAGTCCAGTTTTTACCTAGCAAAAATATAATAATATCCTCAGGCATACTAGTCAATAAGTCATTCACGTACGGAATAAATAATAGTGGTCCCAAGACAGTACCTTGGGAACACGTGTTAGTGCTTCACAATATTCACAGCCTCATTAACTTAACACATTGGATTCTATTTTGTAAAAAAGAAGTAATAAGCTAATGAGCATTACCCCTTACTAATGAAATTGTACAATTTATCCAGTAAAATTGTATGATTAACAGTGTGAAATGCTTTTGCTAAGTCTAGAAACGTTACTGCATTGGAATACTCTTATCAAGTTTATCACATATGAAATAAGTTAAATAATTTAAAGCATCCTTAGCATCCAGTTTTTTCATAAAGTCCAATCATCTTTTTGAAATTAATTTATGCATATCGAATCTCTTATAATCTCCTGAATATCTTGTAAACCTTTATTCAAGGAATTAAATATTTTAACACTTCCCAGAATTTATATTTATGAAACTGTCATGTTTGTTAAGACCCAATTACTGAAGCACCATCCTTGTTTCATACAAAACAGTTTTGTTCATGAACACAATACTCACAATAGGAATAATATTCATCGTCTGAGAGTGTCAACCACGCTTTGCAAAAAGGGGCTGTATTATTTGGGAATCATTCTATATAATTCCCTGTCCTAAAATATAAAAGATATTATTAAATTGATCTCTTCAAATCCACAGTTAAAAGCTACATTCTGCACCAGTGCTTCTACTCTGTAAAAGAATTTATTGATTTTAATAAAAATTTAAGGTGCCTTGTACTTTATCACACCATTGTTGTAGTACTTTCAAAGTATCGGACAACAATTTCAAAACTATTTTCCTGCATGCTTGTATTGTCTTATAATGTATATAAATTTAGTTCTATTGTACTTAACCCTGTCACGGTTGGGTACATTAATTCCATAGCCCCACCCTGGCCCTGATTTTTCTCCAGTTTTCCTTCGGATAGAGGCGGATATTTTATAAAGAGTCGCTAGGCTCTTGCCGAGGAACGGCATCAATTGAAATAATTATTAGCGAATTAAGTATTATTTAATAGTTATGAATCAACAATACTTTCTGAATGATTTATAGCTTGATAATAATACGTACTTGTGAAATGATTTTTCTGTGTTTTATTAAATACAATATTTGTTGGTATTTGTTAATTTTGTTTTTTGGAGGGGGGGCTTTAGGGCTCGTCAACATCGAAGGTCA
Source organism: Laupala kohalensis (assembly GCA_002313205.1). NCBI lineage: Eukaryota > Metazoa > Arthropoda > Insecta > Orthoptera > Trigonidiidae > Laupala > Laupala kohalensis. The sequence continues at coordinate 23,743 of NNCF01125825.1, forward strand.
TTAGAGCCCATGGTATTTGTTAATACTATAAGACATGTCGAACTATTTTTTATTGTTAGGAGTATGTTGAAATGTTAAATCCGCCTCTGCCGTAGGCTCATTGATCGGAATTGATGGGATGGTCCCTTACTTGCTTCCGGGGAGTAAATTAGTTCTACGTGGTCATACGCAGTTTGTAACTGCTTTTTTGACAATAAAGTTTATTATTGTTTATAATGATGTAATAGTATACGCACCAGAAAATCTAAATGCACCAAAATAATTTTAATGCACCAAGAAGTTAAATTTACGAATCCGTTTGTACTTACGTAAACTTTATCACACCTTTGAATGAAGCACTTGAAAACAATATGAAATTATACATGGTCCGTTGGGTTTGAAAACCTTAGGAAATGTTTTTAGTGTTTTTTCACTTAACACTCACACAGAACAAAGAATTTTACACTACAATGAAAGTTAGGATCTAAATACAACTACTGAATCACAAATACTCGAAAAAATAAAATAATTAGTAAAGATTCAATTGAAAAATAGAGAGAGCTCATTAACGACCGCAGCTAACGCCGCAGAACTGGGTAATGGTATTACCCAGTTCAGTACTTCTAGGGTATCAGTTAATATTGTGCAATACTCTTCTGTCATACATCTTATACATAATCTTTGCACCTGTCGCAGTTTCTTTTCATACTTTGCATATACCATCTTATGGCCCCAGACACTAATATATTTCGTATTGCTCCTTTATATAATTTCATCACTCCTTTATTATCAATATTAAATTTTGTCACTCCCACTCGTACTAAACTATAAAATTCTTTTCTCGCTTTTTCTGTAACATATTCGAAATGTTTCGTGAATAATTCCTCATTCAATATTATGCCTAAATACCTGTGTGAATGTACCATCTGTACTTTCTTGTCTTTCAGTTCTATTATGGGATCTCTTCTGTTTTGTTTCGTCAGGCTTTTATTTTTGTGCTTGACATAGTAAGTCATATTTCCTCACTGAATTTAACTATTTTATCCACTGTTTCTGACATTTTTCCTCCAGCTCCCTTCTACTTTTTCCCTTCTCGATCACCACCAAATCGTCAGTATATTTCACAAAAGTTATATTATCTGCCTTCATAAATTCCAATAAGTTATTCATTATTACTATCCTGAATAAGGGCCCCGTTGCCGATCCTTGAGGACACCCCCGAGTCGCTGGTCTTATAACTCTTTCTGCTCCAATTTTATAAATCATTGTCTGGTTTGTTAAATATGATATAACTAACTTAGTTAAGTACGCAGGTTCTTTGATTTTGGTGATTATATGATGTTTCCAAGTGAGTCTAGTGACGAGGTAGATCCCAAACTACTGAGTTCAATGGTGACGATGGAATTGGAATTGAGTCGAGTATTATAGATGTAGGAAAAGAGGGAAAGTGTAGAGCAAATATTTTCGCTGAAGATTTATGTGTGTATAATAATATTTGCAATTTCTATTTCTTGAAGATATGAGTTAAATTTTTCCCTCAGCGATGTTAGGTTAGAACTAGATGCGAAGAGCACAGTATCGTCAGGAAATAGAGTTGTGTGCTAGATGCTACTGATGGGTATGTCTGCCGTATATAAGTTAAATGGCAATGGTGACAAAGTGGAACCTTGAGTTACCCCTGCTCTTATTTGCTTTGGAGTTGATAAACAAGACTTTACTCGAGTGGAGAATGTTCTATAAGAAATAAAACTCTCGATGATTGAATAGGGATAATTTAGAATTCCGGTTTGTCGAAGTTTAAACCGCAAACAATAATGCCACACTCTGTCGAACGCCTGGCTAATATCGAGAAATACTGCTATAGTAGATTTGTCTTCCTGGAATGATTGAAGTATGTATTCGGATAAACGAAGCAATTGGTGAGTCGTGGTATGTTTTGCGATAAATCCAAATTGTAAAGATGAAATAGTGCCTGTTTCGACCAAATAATTTGAAACGCGTTTAGGAATTGTTTTCTGCTGTTTCGCCTATAATAGGAAACTTACTTATGGGGCAGTAACTGGATAATAGAGAAGGTTATTTGTTAGGTTTTGGTATTGGGATTATGATAGAATGTTCCAGGTAGCTGGAAAGTATACGATTTTTAACATGGAGGTAAACGTGTTGGTTATAAAACTGATATAGGACCTTGGTAAATTCTGTTGTTATCGTTACCTCCTGATTCTTTGGATTGAATGGACGTGATACAATGATACACTTCTGACGGAGAAATAAATTTGATTGGATGAGGCATATCACAATATGGAGTGGGAAGGGAAGAAATGATGTCAGAGTCAGGACTATATATTTGGTGCGTTTTAAATCTCGATTCCAAGTATTCTGCGAATGCTTCTGCTTTATCTTTCGGATTTTGTGCTATATTTGATTGTACTTAAGAAAAGGAAGCTTTGTGCGAGGCTTGAGTAACCTTCTAGTTGCTTTCCAGGCCTTACCATCACTCGGCGAGTGACAAGAGATAAAACTTTTGTAAGACTCAAGTGCGTGTTGTTGAAGGGCCTCATGAACCAGTCGTTGATAATGATTCAGTTCTTTCTTTAAGTGGTGTAGCCTAAATTTTGTCCATTTTCTTCTAATACTATTTTTATCTTTTATCAATGATTTTATCGTTGGTTCTACCGGGGCATTCACTTTAATGTTGATTTTTATGCACAAACTATGAATGAAATTCCCTACGGTGTTGGTTACTGTACAACTCCATTAGTGGTGTTTAGCGTCAAGGTCAATCGTGGTTTGATTGGGTTGAAAAATATTTTAGTACGTGATTTAGAAATAGATTCGTTAGGTGATTTGTACGCGACTATAATACTGAGGTCTGGATAATTAGGTTAGTGAGTGCACACGGATTGCCAATGATTAATATTTTTCCATACTGGAATTAAAACTCGCCCTGTTTGAATGGTGCAATTGCGATCCTTCCTATAGCAGAAATCTTTAAAACTAAGCAATTTTTCTGATGTTAAGTTTCTGTGTTGAAAGCGATGTCTATTTCATGCATATTTAAGAAGACTTGAAGTTCCTTGTGTTTACATTTATACCACGACAATTCCAGTTTAGGATTTTAATGTCATTCAGGTGCGCTAACATTACCGTTCAAAAGGTTCAAACTATTTGAATAACATACTTGAGAAAATATTTTTGGTATGAAGTCAGCCAGCAATTTCTAGTGATGAAATTGTGGATATGTGAAAGAGTTGTAGTAAAGTGGAGAATTTTGGGGAATATTTTGATGAACCTTTTCTTGATTAATATAGTAAGGAAACCGAATGTTTGATTGTTAATGTTCTAAAATTTGGAACAGGCATTATAGGAGGTAAATCAGGGAACTGGTCGTTGGATCAAGTAAATAGGTATAGTTTCTAGGATGTTGCTGTCACGTAGTATTGGCTTCTGGGTGTTATTAGGTAGTCTGCTGATAACCTAAGGGCATACAATGGAACGGATATTACCCTTAAGGTTTCCCTTATAATTTAGTCCAGTAAAAATATACATTTTACCTTACAAAAGGACGTGTAGTTCTAATTTTCTAGTATGTTATTTGTGCTAGGGTCCCAACTTAAAATCCAGGTTTTTGACCTCGGTGCGTCACCGCGCGTTATCTGGCGCAGTAAAAACGTCAAAATTTTCGACGCCGTCCTTGATTCATGGTAATAACTCCAAACGATACATTTCTCGGAAAATATCAAGTTTTATCTTCAATATCTTTTTTGTACTAGAGTAAATGACTAAAAGAATGGTTACTAAATGAGCTGTGTTGATGAAATAGTTGTTACAATGTTTTTAATATTAACATTTTTCCAACAATTCTGAAATTTGTCAATTGACAGCAAACATAGCTAAATTATTATTAAACAACTCCTACAACAAATGTGCACGGAACATATTTAAAGTATAATAAATTTTTTACCATATTTTTCTTACCAATTTTCGATATGGAACATTTAGTAAAAGTAGTAGTTGAATAAATTGGAACAAATCCTCACACATATTTGTTTAAAATTGATTCTTTTAAATAAATGGTGTTTTTAATGCTAGTGTATACTATACACTATACATGGGTGTATTACTGGATGCAGAAATATTCCCCACCTTACGGTTTGAGCTTGATACACCCTTGTCAACTGCTACTATAATTATGTCAATGCTCAGAGTAATTGTATGACGCAATAATAATAATATACAAATAATTGTATACGCAACGCTATAAAACAAGTAATATTGTGTACTAAAATAAATTACGTTTAAATTCGAGAATTTTTAGATTAAAAATAATAATCCGTCAGCGACCTCAGCTTCTGTCTGAAAACACGTGCCGTACTGTCACGTCAGTCCATCGGTGATTTGCCCAGGAAGTAAGAGCTGTTGTATATCGTCCCGAGTTGGATTGCATGTGAATGTAATGAATGTCTGGATGCCCGTAGTGACGAACGTACGCAGTTGTATCATGAGCGCACTCATGCACATGACGTGGACTGCCTGTATATGAAGAAGGAAAACTCGTTAGTCTTCAACGTTAGTTGTATTACCGTCATTTACAACTGCATCTCGCAAATGAACGTATTCTTCAGAGCGAAGTTTGGTTTGATTCAAACGGATGAATATCAAACATTTTGTTTCGATTTTTGCATACATATGAACGAAGTGTTGGTGAAACAATTGTCGACATTTTAAAATGTGATTGCCTTCATTCTCTCGAACATTAATCGGTATGAATAATAGTTCATTGCACTTCATTTCTTATTTCTTTCTTCACCACTGACTGGATTATTCATCTTAACGTTGAAGTGATATCCATCGGCACCATCCCAAAAAATGATTGCATATTGCAGGGCATCATAGCATCGATGAGTTTCTGCAACTTTTGTCAACTGATCTTTTCTCCGATGAAGAACAATATCTCTAGATTGGAATTCATCTCCGACTATAATAACATTGCCACTTCGTCTATAGTTGGAGCATTGAATCTTCGTGCATGTTCTCTAGCAGGCGTTTCGTCAGCATAAATAACAATCATGTGTGTATCAGATGTCATCATGATAATTGCTGTTTTGAAAGTTGGCATGAATTGAGCTGTTACGATTTCTACGTCGAACGACGTAATTTGGAAGCACGAGTTGTATTTCCTGATGTTATATAAGTGATTCTCTGGCGGTTCTCCAAGTTGAGTCAGTTTAATTTTTCCCGCGGCGCAACACATTCCTTTCGTTTCTCCATTAAATTTCAGAGCCTTGTTATAAGGACACCCTGCAGTCATGGTGCCGATGAGAACATGCCGGTTTAAAGTATAATCAACAGCTGGGTTGCGTGGAGTCTGTTGAGAACGAAGCAGATCAGAAGATGCAGAACGAGACCACCGTGCTCGCAAACCGGCATCCTTATGTTGGATTGTTTCCTTATGTTGGATATGAAATGCTTTGATTCGGCGGTATATCCGGCGTGAAAAGTTTTTAATAGCTCTGGATGTTCTCCAAGTTAAGTCAGTTTTTCGATCATTCCTTTCGTTTCTCCAAAGTCAGCGCGAAACATTCCTTTCGTTTCTCCATTAAATTTCAGAGCCTTGTTACAAGGACACCCTACAGTCATGGTGCCGATGAGAACATGCCGGTTTAAAGTATAATCAACAGCTGGGTTGCGTGGAGTCTGTTGAGAACGAAGCAGATCAGAAGATGCAGAACGAGACCACCGTGCTCGCAACCGGGCATCCTTATGTTGGATTGTTTCCTTATGTTGGATATGAAATGCTTTGATTCGGCGGTATATCCGGCGTGAAAAGTTTTTAATAGCTCTGGATGTTCTCCAAGTTAAGTCAGTTTTTCGATCATTCCTTTCGTTTCTCCAAAGTCAGCGCGAAACATTCCTTTCGTTTCTCCATTAAATTTCAGAGCCTTGTTACAAGGACACCCTACAGTCATGGTGCCGATGAGAACATGCCGGTTTAAAGTATAATCAACAGCTGGGTTGCGTGGAGTCTGTTGAGAACGAAGCAGATCAGAAGATGCAGAACGAGACCACCGTGCTCGCAACCGGGCTATTTTGATGAACTAAAGCAGATCGATTGCACTGAAAAAGAAGAAATAAAGTTATAACAAAACGATAAAATTGCAAAACATTAAAAAGGAAAAAAAACACGAAATAAAAACAAAGAAAAAAATACTTACGAAATATTTGAATTCAAACGCAGATCAATCGACACAGCTTAATTCCATCGCAATGAGAAACAAAATATTTCAATCCGCTCGAAGAAATCACTCTGCGTATTCGAATGCGAAGTTGTGTCAAAATTTTAATGCAATTGTGAAGAATTTTCGGAGATTTAAGATTTTGAGATTGTCTCATTCAATCAATGTATCATAACTTTGGGTCATATGTTTACTTGCGTATTTACCTTGAAATGCAACGATCAAATATGCAACGTTGTGAGAAAATTTTAAAGCAATCGGTGAAGAACCTTCGGAGATTTGAGGCTTTGAACAAACCAACACGTACATTTTTATTTATATTGATAGATGGTGATTACACATTCGAAAACGCTGTAAAAATCAAAATTACCGCTAATATTTCTTGTAATTTTGGTAATTGTAAAATATAATTAGAATAATTTTTTCATAAAGAATTTCAGAAAAATTGTATTAATTTTGTACAGATATAGTAGGTTTGTTGATATAAAATGTCGTCGTATGTTAATTATGTCGTTACTTTTTGTTCATATTAATGTTGCTGTGTTTTGAAGAGTGTATTCAGAAAATGTCCATTGTAGATTTGTGAAAAGTAATATCAGTTTTTATGATGCAAATAATATGATTCCAATCCGAGTTTCCCTTGTTTTCTCGGATTCTTGAGTCACAAATCGAATTATAAAGCCCAATTATTGAAAATAAAATACTATGTATGTGTTGTATCTTCTTATATGAATCGCTGGAAGAGCAGACCGGATGAGCCATATTCAATAAGAATTATAATTCTATTCCAATACATGACAAAGTGTTGAATTAAATACACTAAATTTTGCCCCTTGTTTTTTGAGAAAATTATTTATTAGATATTTGTGATGGTGTATCGGATGCAAATATTGAAGTGATGGATTGTCCAGAAATCCAAACTGCGTACTATCAGATTTTGAGCTAGAAAAATACGTGACCTGCCAATTATGAGATTGTGTTTCGATTTTTCTATATTACATATACAGCTAAGGATAGAGTGTTTTGTGAGTCGCGGAGAAAGAGAGAAAAAGAAGAAATAAGTATTTTAAAAAAACATCAGTTCTCTTTCCCAGATCGTTTGGAACTAAAAATTGAATTTCGTTCCTTCTTTGAGGCAAAGATCTTATTCATTATTGAAAACCTTCGATTACAAAAGCGTTTTCTTGTCTTACGGTCAGGAAAATAAAGTGATTCGAAATATAAATGAATCTCTTTTGTAAAGAGAATTTTTGATTTGATGAAATAGGCAAAACTGTCTCACGTGTATTCTTTGTCAATATTTCAGTTTAAACCCATATTATGCTTTGACATCAGATCTCTATAAACAAAGAGAATATTCAATTAATACCCTTGCCGCATAAAACACGTTCTGATGTTCATCATGCAAAAGCTTCGTAATAACTCCTTGAAGATAGAATAAAGACATAGAAATAGCTTCTTTTATTTTGTTTTTCATTTTCATTGACATTTTCTTGAATATTGTCTATCGTTAGTGAAATGAGTTAGAAGTTTTTATTAAGGTCATACTTGCGTTCAAAGTTAGTCAGTCACTGCGATTAATGAAAATAATGATTTTCATTAATATATACACTTAATTTGTCAAAAAAGCAGTTACAAACTGCGTATGACCATATGCGGGACAGTACACTCTCCGGAAGCAAGCAAGATACCATCCCATCAATACTGATCAAGGGCCCTAAGGGCAGAGGCAGATTTAACATTTCAGCACACTCCTAAGATAATAATAAAATAGTTCGGTACGTGTCATAATATTAATATAATACAAACAAATTTGTATTTAATAAAACACAAAGAAAGTTATTTCAGAAGTACAGATATTTACAAAACTATAGATTATTCGGAAAATAGTGTTTGTAAATCGTAACTATTAAATAACGCTAAATTCGAGATTTAATATTTCAATAGATTCCGTCCCTAGGTGAGAGCCTAGCGAGTATCTATAAAGAATCTACCTCTACCCGAAGGAAAACCACAGAAAAACCTTGCCAGGATGTGACTACATAGTTTATGTTCTCAACTTTGGTACGGTTGTGTACATTAATTCTGTAGCCCCATCCTGGCCCGGGTTTTGCTCCGGTTTTCCTTCGGGTAGATGCGGATTTCTTACGCAGGTTCTCTAGGTTTTGACTAGGGGCGTGTTTATTGTAATAATAAATCGCGAATTTAGTGTTATTTCAATTCTTATGATTTTTAAACACTATACTCAGAGTAATCTATAGTTCGATAATAATTTGTACATGTAAAATAAATTTTTTGACTTAATTACAAACATATTGACATTCTATTAGTATTATAACTCGCAGCTAACTTTTTATCTTATCTAGGAATGTTTTGATGAAATTTTTGAATCCGCGTCTGCCTTAGGGCCCTTGATCGGAATTGATGGGATGGTCCCTTGCTTGCTTCCGGAGATAAATTAGTTTATCGTCCTCCACGTGGTCATACGCAGTCTGCACTGCTTTTTGTTACAATAAATTTATTATTATGTACACAACCGTGCCAAGGCTGAGTACATATAAAACTAAAATTATATAAATTAAAAGATACAATAATAGCGTACAGAAAAATAGTTTTGAAATTATCAGACTTATATGTTTTAGGAATGTTGAAATAAATACATTGCATTTATCTTCGGTGTTTTGACAATTGTAAACATTTCCAAGTTTCTTCATACAAATCATGTATAAATGTGAATAAATTTGTCGTAAAAATGTTTAGAAAACTTTTAAGTGGTTTTCGTTTATCTTAAATAGTTAATACTTGAGCAAAGGTGATCGCTGAAATCCGCGTTAAACACTTCAGAGTAATACGAGGTTTTATTTTTGATAATAATCTGATCTACCAATGTTTTAGATGAATTGGAGAGGCGAGTGGGGTCGTTTATCGTAGTTATAAGATTGAAGGAATCAATAAGATTAATAAAATTATAAAAACGTTTACGGCCTTTTATGGACGAATAATATTAATTAGATTATAATGGACGGTAACTGTAGAAGAATCAGTAAGATTCTTGAGCCGATTTATAGGTGAATGTGCGGAGTCAGATGTACCTAGGAAATCAATATTGAAGTCGCCGCATATAAATATAGATTTAATGGATTTACGTGTAATACGTTTTAAAATAATTTGAAGTTCCGAAAAAATATATCAAGATCTGATAGAGTTTATAAATACATTAAACAATAATACCTATGTCTATCTAATAAACTGCAGAAAATTCGAACACGCTATAGAATGGACATTATAATGAGATATAATTATTTTATTTAGAGTTTGTGATTCTCGAGAAATTGAATCGAAGTTAGATTGTGGAGGGGAACATGAATTTGGTGCAGCTTCTGGTCCCGGGTCTAGCCCATATTCTTATTGTATTATATCACAACGTTATAATTAAGGATGAAGGGAGAAAATTTTTATTGGAATCTATCGTACAATAGTATATTTACAATATTTAGAAACTCACACGATTAGAATGGAATACACAAGAGCGTGTATGACGGTCAAGCGAAAAGGTTTTGTAATTCTGAGCCACACCTCAGAAAAAGTTAACCATTTTTCTGAAATGTCCGGTAACACTGGAATAAAAATAACATAAAAACACTGGAAAATTTTCAATTGACGATATTGATGACATATTCATGATAAAAAAATTAGCCTACTTCTTAAAATAAGTATTTTCCCCATATGATGTAATGTAATCCATCATTAATAATAATTAAATTGTTGTCAAAAAATTAAGAGAAATTCTTTAAAATATTTAAGAGTTTCAAAAATACCAAACATTGTATATATTTTAACAACAAATTTCATTATCTTGCGAATTTTAAAAAAATGTAAAATCCTCAAGTCACATGATAAAAAACATGAGCTTCTTAAATCACGTGATGTGACGTTCCGTAATAGTAAACGAAAACCGTCTACAAGAAAGGCTCCCGTGTTGATTCAAAATGATGGACCATCCGAATTCGATCACTATCATTTTGACTGAGTGCTTAGGCCGTAGTTTTTTTAATGACTGTTGCATAATATAATGTGACGTTAAAATCACAGCCGTGAGCCAGTGACGTAAGTATCCCAGTTGGGGACCCGGGCAAAATGTAGCTCGGAACTCTTTAATGGCGTAGTTTCAGTATTTTAATATAGTTAAATTTAGAAAGATATTTTATTATTTTTAAAGTAAAAAATACATCAACGAGTAGTAACTGTTTGATAATTTAATTTAATAATATTTACATATCATAGATTTTATAGTGGTAATAGTACGTGCCATGAATCCAGTGACAAAACGTAATTCCGTTTCAGCAAATGTTAACTTACTGATCTAATCTTCTTAAATTCTTTCTAACCTCATATACCATAGATAAAACGCTCAAACCACTTAATTTCTCTTGATTTTTGGAATTTCTCAAGTAATTTTTTATGAGCTTGAGTTTTGAAAATAACTGTTCTTCAGTCTCAAATGTAACTGGTATGTTATAAATAGCATGACAACTGTGCACACATCTGGAAAACTGTCCAACTGCGAAAAATGATTAATCGGTAATAATTGAGCTTACAGAATGCAGCTTAACTTTTTGACTCTTTAGACAACCTCACAATGACAAAAGTTGACTCGCAAGTCGATCTTCTTGATAATGAAATGATAGCTGACGTATGTTTTCTTGATTCTTAGGACATATACTTCTTTTTCCGACCGTGGTATGATATGACGTCAAAGTGTATTAAAAATTACATGTGTGACATTCGCCCCCCCCCCCTTGGCTGACGTGTTTTGGGTTGATACAGACCTGTCTAATGGGCTCTTTCGACATTTTGGGGTTCTGACCTATCTCCCCAAATAGGTTTTAAGTGGTATGAATTAAGAGCAGGAACGTCATTGTTTTTACATGTTTATAAGGTTGTAGTGTTTTGACATCCGGAATGACGGTCGAGTGTTCCTTTATAACGTTAAGAACAAACGAAATATGTGTATTTTGAGTGGTACGGAATGATTGCCAGTATCGTGACGGGAGTTAAAAGAGAGCAACTACAGCTGGAAATGGAATAAAGTCGAATACTATCTTAACCCTCGACAACTATCGTCTTGATTTTTTATCTACATACATATTTAAAATTCTACGCCAACCTCAGAAAAATAGCTCAAGTTGGCTGGGACTCAAAAAACAAACTATTGATTTGGAGAATTTAGGTGTTATGTTGGCTACGAGGATGTTTGGGCCATCAACTTATGCGTAAAACATCTTCCAGTATACTAAACCATTCGTGGAAACAACAAAAAAATGTCACTTGATCGGTTGAGGCTAGTGAAAAATCAAAGCATTGTATGAAGTGCCGTTTGATGAAATTTCTATTTTGTATACTTTTTAAAGGGATGGGTCAGATAAAGATCTGTAGATTCGTAATTGAATCATTAAAGTGGCGAAAATAAAAGATCAGCTAGCTAGATTGTTATTTGTGTTAAAATTTACGAACAAAAAGTAAATTAAGAAATTTATAATTACTTTCGCGTTACGCATTTATATTTTCAATTCAATTCAATAGGGCATTTTATTTGCAATATTTACATTTTAAATTACATGTGGCGAGGCTTTAGCCCCTTTGCCCTCTTAAGCCTTTTAATGCTGTGGGCTGTGCGTTTCATACCCGGGTATTCACTCTCAATGAATTGCTCGGTTGCGTCTACATTTTTGATAGAAAGATTGATATTTTTATTTCTTGCTGCGGTAATAGTAAATTTAGTTATGCACGCATTTATATATTAGTATGGATATTTGACTGACTTGTAGATACATTGGTATGGAGCGATACCGTAATGCCCGCTCCAAAAAATGTCTTGAATATGATTGGCTTGCACTGCACATGCTGGGGACTGGTACACCTTATCATATTCCACTACGACATTGTTCTATCATTAATCATCCACGAAAGTAGTTTTGTAAATGTATCTGATGTGGTTTGATTTGCTACTAACGCTTTTAAAAAGTTCGAGATATTTTTATAACGTATACTTGATGTTTTATTTGTTTTGGAAGGTTTTTTTGTGTATTATTCATGCGTGAAGAAACATGGAAAGATGTTTACAATTGCCAAAACACCGACGACAAATTCAATGTATTTATCTCAACATTCCTAAAACATTACAACTCTAGTTTTCCCATAAAACGCAAGTTAATTAACACAAAAAAATACAATAGATGGATCACCCTAGGGATAAGAATTTCTTCAAAAAACAAACGCCATTTATATTATCTTTCAAAACGCTATAACCAACCACCCGAATTCCATAATTATTTTCGTAAATATAAGACTATTCTCCGAAAAGTAGTCTATGCAGCTAAAGTTATGGAAAACGACAGGCATATACTAAAATCGAACAACCGGATGAAAGCCATGTGGAATATTGTTAACAATTACACGTCAACTTCTGAAAATCGCGAAGAAAATGTTTCTTTACTAAACGATGGCAAGATCGTGTCAAATCCTCAGGACATCGCAAGTTTGTTTAATTCTCACTTCTCAGAAGTTGGTAAAATAACGAACTCAATATATCCAAATCAATGTCCTCCAATTATTACCACCCACATACCCAATTCTATGTTCACTTCCGAAACTAACGCCAGTGAAGTCATGGGAATCATCAGCTCCTTAAAAAACAAATTTTCACGAGGCATAGATGATATACCTGAGTTTATTGTTAAATCTTCGTCCCACGCTATATTAAATCCACTCGTAAATATTTTTAATAGTTCTTTATCGGAAGGGGTGTTTCCCAATATATTTAAGAGAGCTAAAGTGAAACCTTTACACAAGAAAGGAAACAAACTTAATATTGGAAATTACCGACCAATATCTCTACTACCCACTTTCTCAAAAATCCTAGAAAAATTGTTCTATAAGCGTCTTCTAGATTTTTTATCAAAATATAACATTCTCTCTGACGATCAACACGGTTTTAGGAAATCCTTTTCCACTACAAGCGCCATATTTTCCTTCTTAAACGATGTTACCACATCTCTAGACAGTGGAGAAAATCCTCAGGGTGTTTTTCTTGACTTATCCAAAGCATTCGATGTCATCGATCACGGAATTCTCCTTACCAAATTGCATTCTTTAGGCATTCGTGGACTTCCACATCAATGGCTAACTTCTTATTTAAAAGATAGATATCAACAAGTAGAAATATCCTATACTAAAAATAAAATACTTGAGCGTTGTCTTTCAGAAACAAAGCCACTTACTTGCGGAGTACCCCAAGGATCAATTCTCGGCCCTATACTCTTTTTATTGTATGTGAACGACATGTCATCATCCACATCAGATTGCAAAATGGTTCTTTTTGCTGATGACACTAATTTACTATGTAAACACGCCAATGCTCAAAAAGTTTTGTCTAACCTTTCGACTTGGTTCCATGCAAATCGTCTCATTGTAAACACTGACAAAACAGTGTCTATGTCATTTCACAATAGTATCACAAAATCTTTACCCCAGGTTTCTCTTTCTTTAAACGGAACACAATTAAAAACTGTTACAAATACAAAATTCTTAGGTCTCCATATTCAAGACAACCTCAAATGGAATTGTCACATTGACAATCTTAATTCCCAATTAAGCAAATTGTGTTACGCATTCCGAATCTTAGTTAACGCAGTTAGTCCACGTATTTCCCGTTGCGTATATTTTGCAAACGTTTACTCCCATTTACGTTACGGCATTACCTTCTGGGGTAATTCCGGTCAGAGTATTCAAACTTTCAGAATTCAGAAGAGGATAGTTCGGATAATTTGTAAATCTCACCCCCGAAACTCTTGTAAACCTTTATTCAAGGAATTAAATATCTTAACACTTCCCTGCATTTATATTTATGAAACGGTCGTGTTTGTTAAGACCGAATTACTGAAGCACCACCCTTGCTTTATACGAAACAGTCTCGTTCACGAACACTATACACGCAATAGTAGTAATATTCATCGCCCTAGAGTGTCAACCACTCTTTGCCAAAAGGGACCATACCATTCGGGAATCGTTCTATATAATTCCCTGCCCAAGAATATAAAAGATATTATGAAATTGAATATCTTCAAATCCGCGGTTAAAAACTACCTCCTGCACCAGTGCTTCTACACTGTAAAAGAATTTATTGATTTTAACAAAAGTTAAATTCGTCTTGTGCTTTATCACGCCATTGCTGTAGTACTTTTTAAACAACTTATAACAATTTCAAAAACTATTTTCTTGCATGATTGTGTTGTCTTATGGCTCATATTAATTTAGTTTTATGTGTACTCAACATTGGCACGTTTGTGTACATAAATTCTGTAGCCCCATCCTGGCCCGGGTTTTTCTCCGGTTTTCCTTCGGGTAGAGGCGGATTTATCATACAGGTTCTCTAGGCTTTGTCTAGGGGCGGGTCTATTGTAACAATAAATCGTGAATTTAGTGTTATTTCAATTTTTAAGCACTATACTCAGAATAATCTATAGTTCGATAATAACTTACATGTAATTTTTTGCTTAAAATTACAAACATATTGACATTCTATTAGTATTATAACTCGCAGCTAACTTTTTATCTTATCTAGGAATTTTTGCTGAATTTTTTGAATCCGCCTCTGCCTTAGGGCCCTTGATCGGAATTGATGGGATGGTCCCTTGCTTGCTTCCGGAGAGTAAATTAGTTTTTTTTCCCTCCACGTGGTCATACGCAGTTTGTACTGTTTTTTGACAATAAATTTATTAATTATTTATTTATTTCATATTATTTTACTTTCATTGAAGCCATGATATTATATTGATGTTAACGTCGGCGCGTTCAGTCAGATTATTTTTTATTGTTGACTAATCCCAAGATCTTTAACATTTTATTCATATAACATTTTATAAATGTGAATCTCGCAACACCGACAAAGGAAATGAACGCGAGACCAGGTTATTCTCTTATCTATGCTTTATATACTGACATTTAAATATTCTTGATGCTTTTCTCAGAGTTTAGGTTTATGGCTTTCACAATATATTTGTTTGATACTCATGAATTTAAGCAATTCATTTTATCGACTTAAAAAGATTCGACTCGAGATGTAACTCACGAGAGAAAACCAAGAGACATTTTTGTGTTCTGATGTTTTCTGTCATTAAATTAATGTAATTGTCATTCACAGAGATCAGTCTATCGACTTTCAACCCTGAAAGTTGAAGCGCAGATTGAATCAAATTTCGTGGGTAACAAAAGACGTGCGATTTTCCCCAATCGGCGCTTTCAAATCTTCATTAAACGAAGGGCGTGTTTTTTCCTTAAACCTTACTTATTTTATTTTACTTGAAAATTCTTATTATTAATGTGTATTTCTTCGAGCGAAGAAAACATATCGAGTTGTTTCCTCCTTCCTACCTCAAACCGCAGACTTTAAACGTTCTTGCAAGTTTTGGTGGTTGGTACTAAGAGGATGAGCAGCATTTTGACACCTAACCTCTCTCAATGAGATGATAAAATGTTAATAATTATAGAGCTGGTGAGGGCATTGGTCGAAGTTTTCATTGATATGTTTCTTATATCAATTTGATATTACTTTGTGTGTTTTGAGGTGAAAAATTAATTATTTCAGTAACAGCTATGATTTCACAAAGCAAATCCAATGGCTCTTTAACTAGTTTAGATTATGCTATTGCTGGTGGCTTGAGTGGAGCAATTACTCGAGGATTATGTCAACCTCTGGATGTGATAAAAATTAGATTTCAGGTCTGCAATGAGCTACTAAGATCTTTATTTCTTCCCCATCTCAAAGTAATGTGAATGAATATTTTACATTTCAGTTACAAGTTGAGCCACTTTCCAAAGATGCAAGAGTCAAGTATTGGAGTGTACCTCAAGCATTGAGACAAATAATTAAAGATGAAGGTACTTCTGCTTTGTGGAAAGGTCATATACCTGCTCAACTGTTGTCTGTGATGTACGGGGTTGCTCAGGTATGGTTTTTCCCTGGAGTCGCTTGGTATGTAGCTGTTATCTCCTAATGCGTAAAATTTTATTTAATATTGTCGACTATCTGGTCATCAAAATTTCCTTTTATATAATCATTCCACCACTTCATACTTCTATGGTTACTTTCTGGTTTTCTTTTCTGTTGGTTAGATGATCAACTTCTTTATTTCTTCCAAGAGTAAGAAATCCAGACAGTTATTTATATTATTAGTATTTGTGGCCATGAGCTATTTTGTTGTTCTCAATTTAAGGGTTCTTATACTTTTAGTTAATTTAGTGCTGCATTTAAATACATTGATAATAATAGTTGTGGAAATATTTGTACAAATGCAAATTTCAAAATACCTTGAAATTGTGTGAAAAATATCCTATACTTCTTATCTTGAGAATGTTGGTTCATAAAAAGTTTTGTTTCCATGACAACAGTTTCTAACTTATTTGATCACTAATGTTTTTGAGCAGTGCAAACATATAATGCATTATCTTTGGGATGACTGACTTGTTTTACCTTAGAGTCAACATTCATATTTTATTTTTTTAATTGTATATCTGATATGTGTACATTGTTTAAATTTTGTAAAATGTTTTAATGTTATTATTTATAGTTAAATTTATTTTTGATAGGATTTCTAGTATTCATAAAATTCTCTATTAGGTATGTTTTATTAATTATATCTTTCTTTTAGTAGTTTTGATTAAAATTAAAGTAATGAAACTGAAAATAATTTTTTGTTGTTGTCATTTTATTCAAAACAGCTCTTCTTTGTTACTATAATTAATTATGAACATTTATGAATATTTCTTCTTACTTTATACAGTGCTGTTCATTTTATTAATTATGACATTTGTCACAAATGTAATGTCATTTTTCCAACTTGTAACTGTACTTAGTAAATTCATTATTTTGTTATCGATAAACCAGAGATAATGGTGTATTAATTTTCTTTTTCAGTTTGCTTCATTTGAATATTTTTTCAAGACTGTTCCAAGCGATAAACTTAAGTTACCAATTGTTCATTTTTTTGCTGGAGCTGCTGCTGGTTGTGTGGCTACGTTAACTTCATTTCCATGTGATGTGATTAGGACACGTCTAGTGGCCCAGGGAGAACCAAAAGTGAGTCAATAGTTCTGCTTTCTTGGAAAAAATTAATGATTGAATTAGTCAAAATCTTTGTCTTTTCTGTTTCAACAAAGAGCTTTTAATGTTATACAAGAAACTTTTGTTAGAATACCCTAAAAAAAATCATTATTCCCTCTTCAAGAAAGCATTTCTTGAATTCAAACTAAATATCTTCAACTAATGTGTGTACCAATCTGAAGGAGTTGGGGATTTGTCTTTAGTACTTCTAATAATAGTTCAATAGAAAACAAATGATCATATAGTGTTTTGTACTCAAGGAAGTATATATAAAATTTCAAAAAACTGAAATTTTTACAAGTTACTGATTGGAGTAAATTTTATTTGCTTTAAATCACTTCTGGTTACTTACTTTTTTGGAGTTGTAATGTAACATGTGGACTATGGGTAACGATGGACAAGAGATGGGTACTTGTTGATTATTATTGATCTGTGACTGGCACTGGCTGTCACGAGTGAAAGGAGTGGATGTTTCTGTTCTTTTAAAAACCTTGCAATGAATGTTTTCATGTTTTTATTTAAAAGCAAAAAAGAGTTTTAACTTCAATAATTTAAAAACTTTGATTTTTTTCTTTATTTTTCAGATATATTCTGGAGTTTATCAAGCTGTAGTCCAAATTTATACTAGAGAAGGTGGAAGAGCATTTTTTAAAGGTTTATCTCCAACGATAATTCAAGTTGCACCATATACTGGAGCTCAATTTGCATTTTATGCTGGGTTTAAGCAAATTTGGAGATTTTTAGGTAAATATACTTGTTAAATTGTTTGTTGCCTATGCTCTCAAATAGTTTGATAAATGTTTCAACTTTGAGGAAACTATATGATGAGTGATATTCCTCTTTAAACTATAATATTTGCAATGGTTTCCTTGAATGGGCATTAACAAAGAATATTTAAATATCTCTTAGCTGGTAAAACATTGAATCATAACAATCTAAAATTTGTAATACAGTAGAACCTAGATTATCTGTGGTGCTCACTCTTCTGTTGAAAAAAAGGATTTCAACTCGAAA
This sequence comes from Laupala kohalensis, assembly GCA_002313205.1. Taxonomy (NCBI): domain Eukaryota; kingdom Metazoa; phylum Arthropoda; class Insecta; order Orthoptera; family Trigonidiidae; genus Laupala; species Laupala kohalensis. Next base: position 42,133 of record NNCF01125825.1, read on the forward strand.
TTTCCATTGAAGAAAAGAATACTCAGTTTGTACTGCTTTTTGACAATAAATGTATTATCATATATAAATCCAACTACTTCCTACTATTTCGACAGTTGTACACAGGTTCCTCAAAACTTAGAGACAGAGACCCTCAGGTACCAATAAAATTTTGACTTCCAGGACATGAATATGAGAAATATTGGAAATGAAGTAAGGAAAATCATTTCAAACTGCAAGAAACAAAGACTGATTACTTCATATTTCAACCCCAGAGAATGTGACATTTTACGCACATATGTATGCATGTTTATGTACATAATTCATTAAATAAAGTGTCTCGAATTTTGTGGTCTTCATTATTCACGCGACCCATACTCCCATTACCCCGGATAATCGAGGTTCTCCTGTAATAAATATTGATGAATTGTNTTATCTTTTTGTTGACCTTTTTATGATAAACTTTCCTACAGTTAATTGTGCCCTAATTGGTGATACTTCTGCTAAATTTACTAAATTTTGACACAATGGTGTATTAAGTTGTTTAGAAACAATTTTTAATATATTATTGTTTTGCTGAGATTGTGTTTTTCCAATAATTTCAAAAAGAAACTTTTAATTTTGAGGTAACTAACCTTTTTGTTAGTTTAAAAGGAATATGTTAAAGAACATCTTAATCTTTATTTCTATAGTTGGTGATAAAACAGTTTCCAACAATAGTGTTTTGATACCTGTGTCTCTTAGTGGATCTCTGGTTTGTGGTACATTATCGGGAATATGTGCAAAAACTCTAGTGTATCCCCTTGATCTTGCTCGAAAGCGTATGCAGGTTCAGGGATTTGAAGAAGCTAGGAGAAAGTTTGGAAAGGTAGTAATTTTTAATCAACTATTATTGTTGTGATTACATTCATAATAGTTATTGTGTTCATTTCTTTTCTCGTCCTATTAAGGTATTTAAATGCTCTGGTTTAATAAACTGTCTGTGGATGACTATGAAAGAAGAAAAGATTCAGGGGCTCTTCAAAGGACTTTCACCAAGTCTTTTGAAGGCAGGAGCTACAACTGCCTTACATTTTTGTACATATGAGCAAATTTGCTTTCTTTTAGCAGCATGGCACCATCGCAGTACATGACTTTTTTTTAGATTTTTGAAGTAGAGAAGTTCCTTACAAAAGTAAAACTATTATTTGCATGTAAACTGTTTTTGGATGAATATTAAGAATGTTCTATTTGTGAATCATTTTGTAATCACAATTGTTAATATTAGTTCTTTGTTTTTTGAATTCTTTATAGAAATTTCTTAAATTGCAGTGAACCTCACTGCCAAGTAACAGATTAATTATATTATGTCAAATGAAAATGGGAGACGGGACCGAGATTCGAACTCAGGACCTTGAGCTTAGTGCGCTCATGTGCTTACCAACTGGGCCATCCCATTTGCCTTCCGGGCCCGTCTTCCATTTTCATTCAACTTGTGAGACCCAAAGACCTCTGAGGTGGTTTCATAGAGACTATAGAGACTGGTCTCATAAGGGAGTCGCCTCATATGAGGAGTTTAGTCTCTTCGAGACCACCTCAGAGGTCTTTGGGTCTCAACAAGTGAATGAAAATGGAAGACGGGCCCGGGAGGCAAACGGGATGGCTCAGTTGGTAAGCGCATGAGCGCGCTAAGCTCAAGGTCCTGAGTTCGAATCTCGGTCCCGTCTCCTTTTCATTCAATATAATATAATTGAATTCTTTATAAAAACTTAACGTCTTTTTCATTGTGATTAAAGGAGCTAATAGGCATTACTAGCTATGTGGCATAATTACAAGATGAGAATCTGTGAAAACTAGTCCCCTGGGGAGAAGTTATCCCAGATTTTTCTATTTATTTTTTTTTTTTTTTTTTGTGTGTGTGTATATAATTTTTTTACTTGTTATACAGCAAGTTTTCATGATATATTTAGTTAATGAATTTTTGGATCTTACATCACAGTTGGGATATTTTATTCCATTGTTCAAAAGACTGATAAATCATCATTTTTTATAATTTATTTTAATCTGCAATTTGAGATAATTGTACTCTAGAGTTAAATGCACAGGTTTATGAATCGTGTCAGAAGGTTCCTTTGTAGAACGTATACTTTCATTTAATAACTGTTATATTCACTATGCCCTTTATCAGTTATTCATAGCAATGTAGTTATAAATAGCCATGTTATAATGCAGAAAATATCATTGTTTACAGTAATTTTATTGTTTACTCGGAATGTTGTGAAGGGAAGTTGTCAAAATTGCGTCTGGTTTTCCAAGTTTGATGGTGAAATTTGTTCCAGACATGAATAAAACACATAAGCAGTCTTACTCACATTTGTTACACAAAATTGTTTTCATCAATTGAAATATTTTTATTAACATAATTACTGAGAAGTAAATTGTCACCTTAATAACTCCAATTTTTCCTACATTGAATAGTCTATTTAATATTTCACTTTGCAATAAAATTACCGTATGTTGTGAGTGTGAGTATAGAAGGATAGTGAAGAAATATGATCTATGATTTCTGAGAATATTCAGGTGCTTTATAAAAGAACCAAAGATAATATAAACTCATTTTCAAACATTCTTTTCCTAAGTGCCAATATTCATTTGATGAATTGTAGAATTGGTTTGTGTACAAGATGTTCTTATGGTATTATTTAGTATTTGAAATTTAGAATTATTATTATTTCAATGAATTATGATCATTAAATAGTGAATTTTTAACACAAAGTTTGTGTTTATTATGAAACTGATTTTTTAAAATTTTTATTCTTTACATTTGTTATTTAATTGGTATAAGTAAATTTAATGTATATAAGAATTATTACATATTTCTATTGTTTTGTAATATTTTCAGTATTTGTTTTTTATTTATGTTGTGTACCATACTTATATTTGAGCTGAAATGTATTAATATATGATTGGCTTTGACTGATGAAAATATCTTTTGTTTACCATGTTAGTTTCCTCCCTCCCACAATCATAGATTTTATTGTAGTGCTGTGTATTCAAAAATGTAGTCAGAGGAACCTATTAAAATATTATTGTTAATTTATTCAAGTGAGGGAGATTACTTCTTGAATAAAAAGTCAACTACAAATGTTGAAAAATATTTGTGTTCTTTCTTCCCTTGATTTTGATCTTTCCTATTATTTCTTGTATTCAGGACAAAATATTCTTATTCAGGACAAAATATACAAATATTTTAAAATTTAAAAATAAACAATAAATAAGAGACAAAAAAGAACACAATTTTTTAAAAACAATTTATACTAACAGCTAAAGTAGCTTTTGTTATTTCAGCTGTAAAGGTTAACATCATTTTATGTAGAGAAAATATGATATATTTCTAAGTGATTAATTTCAGTAAGTTGATTTACATATGGTTTTAGTAGAGTTATTGTATGAAAAATCATTTCTGTTTATTATTCATATATTTTTACAATTTATGATTTTATACTTCTTATGTTCATATGAATGCAGTTTTAAATAGTTTGTTTCATTGGCTCTTGATGCAGATTATACTAGCATTTACACACAAAAAGGCTATTTATTGCAAGTTAAGACAAATGTGAACCAATTCACTAACCCTCCATTATATTGGATATTTATTTTTGAATACGACACCTAGTCATGTCCAAAGGCTGACTTTAATAAAAGTATTCCCAATTATTGTTAAATCTTAAAAGCCAAATTGTGCTGGTACAAACAATGTCATTTTTATTTAGCTTGGAAGTAGATAACAGTTATTGTGAGTATTTTCACATATTTTAATTGGTGGGTTTTGAAACTTGAAATCTTGTCAAGTCTGTTTCTTTGTTCCCACTAATGGCATTAGCATCTCATCGTCATCGTCATCATCATCATCATCAATTTTTAGCATTGGTGCAAAACTACCTATTAATACAGTATTTTCACAGCATTTGGTGTTGGATATTGACAGAAAAATGTAATTGCTTAAAGAACGGTTTTATAGCTGCTCAAGTGTTTAGAACTAATAATTATTTCAGTGTAATACAATACAATGCATTTTAAATGGATTGGAATATAGGTAAAATTGTTTTTCTAATGAATTATAAAAATATATTGATAAAATACAAATGATCCTAATATGTGGGGTATAAAATCAGACATTGATTATTGAGAGATAGTATTGCCATAGCTTGTCAGAACTGATGACTGAAATGAATAATGTCTGAATTGAAACAATTCCAAAACAGTTGCCACTGAAGGACCAAAGATAATTTGGTAAGACTGTAAAAGAGAAGTTACTAACTCACATATTCAATCAAAACGTCAAAGCGCCAGAGTAGTAGAGAACAGTTCACCCTTGACCTCATGCTGTGAGGGGCCTCAAAATGTGTCACCATGAATCATACAAACTTTTAACATAACTTTTGAGTTGTAGTAAAATAAGTAACAACTGAGCTTCTTTTTTAAATACAATCCAAAATTTAATTTCAAATACTTAAATACTTTGGTATGAATTCACTAGTAGACATTCAAATGCTTGAAATTGTGGGTGTCCAAAAAGTCTCCCTCCTTGGACTTTACAAGGGGTAGGTACACCCCTGCAGAATATACATATTTAGTGCAATATGTATGCCGAGTTTATAAATCATTTCCTTGAAGGAGTAATTGTTGAATTCATCTTGGTCTTATACCTGTCCAGAAGGAAGTACTTTGTATTATACACTCTAATTCAATGAAAAAGAAACAACAGAAATAAGATGAACAAACTAGCAAAATGACATTGAAGGAATAGCTTCCGAATTATTATGTTCTATAGGAGTGTACTACAAGAATTTTTAGAGACCTTATTAACTTGCAGGTGGAGATCATGTATAGAAAAGTATGAATATGTATGTAATAATTTGAGATCTGATGAAATATTGTTTTATTTTCAACCATGAATATTTATTCCATTATATTTATTCCATTCCATTAAGAAACAATCATTTACCATATGAAATTGTGTACCCCATGTTTTGAGATAGTGTTTCTTTAAGTGCTGATTGAAGCTGCTTTTCCATGTATGTTGTTAGTAGTGCTTGAATTCCTTTTAGGAAGACGTCTTCCATTTCTCGGGTAATGTCACCTACATGTCGACCTTGTATGTTATCATCTACCAAAGAATCTGATCGATGTTCAATTCGGGGTGAAACTTTATAACACCCTGCTGCATATATGCTCACATACTCTGGCTCAACAAACTGAGTTGTTGTTGCGATGTTGATAGGTCCTCTGAATCCTGAACCTCGAGGTCTTGTTGATAAGCTTAGTCCAGATTTACGAAGGCGTAATGTCATATTACACACATCTGCTGGAATTGGTAGTAAGGGATCTTGTATTATTGCAATTTCATCGTAAAGTTTGACAATTCCAGAAACAGCCAAGTTATTGAAGCCTATTCTGGTCTCTAAGCTTTTGTTTCGAGGGTGGAAATAACATTGTTCGATTTGGTACCAATTTGTAATTGCTGGAACTTGTACTTGCATACTTGTTACATACATGTCATATGGTGCTGATCTTAGATGCTGATGCAAAGCATATCCAGCCAAGTCCATGACTCCCATATTGTGTGATACTGATGAATGTGAATTCAGGATCTTCTGATTTCGCATAGCTTCCATTGCTGTTTGGATTCTTGAAGCACAATATTGTGTTGCTGGTTTTCCAATAATCTTTTCATCTGCAAAAAAAAAAAAAAGTTTTTAATACAATAAACACACATCAGAAGTCTTTATTTGTTACAAATTCTTCCATTTATTTTGGTTGTAATATTTTGTTAAGGATTTTCATATGGTCTCCCATAGAGACCAATCTGTGTCAAAGCAAGCTGACAGTAAGAAATATACCATGTGTTCAAACACTGTTTATGGATTTTACCTGTAAATTTATTTTTCTTATAATATTTCAATTAATATAACATAATAATTTAATTGAAGGATTTATTACTAGTTAGTAAAGACTGATTATTAGTTGATAATGAACTTATCATTAGTTGAAAATATTTCTTAACATTTTGACAATAAATTTATTATTTTATTATTATTATATGTTCCACACCTTAATATCATGGTAGGAATTGAGAATGTAGTAAATATTTTTCTCTATTTATTCTTAATGGTTAATCTTCAGTAAAAGACTATTATATTACGTAACATAACACATTTCATTTGATCCAGTCAGCTGTTACATTAATTATTCATGCAGTTGGTATTAATTCAGTGGTACTTCTTTTTATCTTCCTAACAAATTTCTTACAAATGTTATTATTTCTAATTTTTGAAAACACATTAATATTTGTATAATTAGTTAATAAAGAACATCAGGTGTCTAGAATATCCATCATAATAGCAGGAGGTCTCATGTAGGAGTCACAGTTATTTTCACCTGGCTGTTGATATTGCAACAACTTCTCATTAAAGACTTGCAATGACTATTATCTTAATTTTTGTATTGTAAAAATTGAATTCTTATATTTTTAAGTACTTATTTGGAATACATCTTACCTTTTACTGAGGGATCAATTTCCATTGTATCACTTCTTGATAAATCTGTTATTGTTCCTAGAATTAGGAACAGTATCCACTCATAATTCATTTCTGTTTCCAGAACTGTGACAAAAATAAATTTTTATTTATATGTGAATTAATGACTATATAATTAATAGAATAGTATAGTCTTCAATCAATCATTTAATTTAAAATAAGGTAATTTGGGCAATAATGCAAAATGAAAAATAAAAATTCTGAAAATAAGTAATGGAATCATTCATGGAATGGAATTTGAAGAACTGTTAAGTACTTTTTAATAGTCAGTTACTCTTTCCCATCGCTCTGTATTGTCTGAACCTTTGTTTCCCAGAACCTGACATTGTTAGTGAGTTCAGTAATAGAAACTTTTACTTAAAATGAATAAAAAGATTGATTGAAGACTATAGGTGTACTACTAAAAGTAATCTGTACAAAATCAACATGTTGCTGAGTTCAAAATATATGGATAAATTAATAAATTGGTGTAAAAATTCCTGTAGTGCCTTCAGCAAACAACTGTTCATGCTGTTGTAGACATTCAAGCTATTCATTCTGTCTTAGGCGTATGATAGACTTAAAAATGATAGATGTTGCATTGAAAAAAACAGCTCTTTTCCATTATTTGTGAGGAAAAAGTGGTCTGTGGGCCTCAGAACCAGTGAAATAAGGGGGATAAAATATTGCTCCTTTAAATTTTGGTTTTGTGTATTTTTCAAATAGAAATGTTTATTATTCTGCACACCTTTGTGTTATTCAAATTACTTAAATTTACACAAGAAGTTAATTCCATTCTGATGTTCATCAAATACTACTTTCATTTGATTTGTACTAATTGTGAATATTTTTGGAGAATTAGAAGACTGTATTAATTAGTTATTAATATTATTTGCCGGATAGTTGAACTGAATTAAAATGAATATTTTTAGGTGTTTAAGACTACAGAATCAAAAGGAAGGTATTCCATTGAATATACAAAGGAGGGACATAGAATGTTGTGGACATAAAATATATTAAATATACAAAAGTTCCTGTACAATTTGGTTATATCACAATAATGCCAAAAATATGATCCTTGACTAATTTTCTTAAAGTGTTTTAAATTGTAAACAATTATTTTTGTACTGAAGTAGATGATTATTAGTACACTCTAAACTATTGAAAGAATGCAGTTCCTAAAATCTCTGAAAACTAAAGAGAAAATTAAAACTACATATTTTCATTATGATTAAAATTTTTATGAATAGTTTTTTTTTTAGACAGTAAAGTATCATGTGCAAAGAAACTGAACGAAGATTAGAAATCAATAATTAAATAATAAGTGGAGTTCACAAGCAGGAAATATAAATTTATCTCATAACATGGTTGTGACATGTTGCTGTAAATTTTCTATTGTTCTAATTATGAAAATGTGAAATTTTTTGAAAAGCAAAAATAGCTTATTTTGATCTTTGTGAAGATTTTTGCAATCTGTTTTGTAATTAAGATGACAAACAGAACCACATTAGATATCGCTATTTAAGGTTTCTGAACAGAAGTCTGCTTGATTCTTGGTGTTGAGAATCACTCAAGAATATGTAAAAATTGTCAAGTAGATGTAGCAGAAAATGATTCACTTAGGTATACAACTTTTCTTTTACTTGGTGTAGATTGTTACTGGTATATACTAGTTAATATGATTAGGAATATGTCTATTCCTTGATTTTTATTCCCCTAGAAAAAAAATTATGTACCATTGTCAAATTTCTTATTGAAACATGAATTAATTTTCATAGCATAGCTAAGAAAGCAAAGAATGGTTGCTTATCCTCCCAAAGTAATCTGGTCTAATTTATGTTTTATATTCACCTTGTAAAGAAAGAAGGTGATGCATTTTGCTAGGTTTGTTTAAAATACAAATTTTAATATTTTCTTCCAAAGAAGCATACGTGGTAAAAGAAAATTTGGTCCATATTGACTCTTAGAACTCAAATTACTCTGACATAATTTAGGTCTAAAAGTGCTTGTTGATATGTCACTTTGTTTTGGACAATTGAATCTTTCCCTTTTGCATTACCTGTGTATTTGAAAAAACAATTGTCTTTCCTTTGATTTATTTCATTATTTAAACCATACATAGTGGAAATATGCAGAAAAAGTCATGTTAATAAAAATTGTCAATATTTGTTTTGCCCCCCCCTACACACACACTTTTGACTCCCATTCACTGCTACTGCCTACCACAAAGTTTCAGAGAAAAATGTAAACATATAAAATGTAAATTGGATGCAATGAATGTTAATATCGATTTTAACTTCTAAAACACACCTTAAGGTCCATGTAAGTAATATTCATTTTTGCATGAACTAAATTGTCTCTTATAAAAACAATTTTTCTTCAGAAATAAACTACTTAATGAATCTTAAATAAATGAAAAATTGTAGTCAAAAACTTACACCCATCTTAAAATACTTTCATATAGACACCGTGAATTCTCAAGAGGTATTTAAATATTTCTGTTAGCTTTTTTTCCTCCTGCCCTACATGGTCAACTACGTCAGGAGCACATACAGGGCAATGGAATGGTCATGCTGTTTACAAACGGAGTCAAGCGAGTTCATATTACACATCGGCCAGAAGCATCGAAATCTTGCTCACATGTTCCCGAGGATCGATCCGTGAGGACTTCGTACCGACTTTTTTATGAAATTCGGTGAAGATTTTTAAGCTTTTTTTATTTGTTATCTGCGCAGCGAGACCGAAAAGCTTCGACGTTTGGCGTACGCAATTTTCGGGGTATTTCGAAATGCACGACATGGCACTTTTTAAGTGTTTTTTTTTCAGCAAGAAGCGGGAAGTCGATAATTTTAATATGTTGTTCTCAAAGTCATTCTAAACGATTACAAAAGGTTCCAGCTTTGGTTTATTTTTTCTTAGGTAAAACCTAAGAATTCTCTTTTCCTTGGCTATCTCTACACATTTGGATGATGCTTGTTTTCTAAAAGGGAGATAAATAATTAGACCATCGAATCTCAAATATAAGAAAATACCTTTACATTGTGTTTGGACATTATGTCTTCAGTTTCTGTTTAGTTAAATTGTGTATAATTCGTGAAAACAATATTTCACTTTAAGTAATGCCAGAGTGAAACTATAACTGATACAGAACGTATCATAACGTTTCAGTGCGTCTATATAAATATAATTTTAAAGAATATTATTGTACCCAATTTTGACTTTTTGTATTATGTGTATTATATTTTTCTTATTCATGTAATTAATGAAAGTTAAATTGTGTATTTAACATTCTGCTCTTACAAATTTGACGAAAATATCAAAAGTCTTAAAATAATTTACCACGCTGTGAATAAAATTTCTTGTAATTTTGATAATAGTTGTTTAGTCTTCCTAGAAGCATGTTAAAATAGTTATTATGTTTAATTTGAAAATTATTTTTTTCAGGTCCCTGAAATCGTGATTCGACTTCGCCAAAATGTCGAGTAAGTATTTGAGATTGCTGTTGCTCGAATGTACTAAAATGCTTTCCAGTTATTTCATATAGCTTTGTATATTTACATATATTTTAAGAAATGTGGATAATCTCTCGATTTCCAATATGTATAACTTTTAACTTCGTGTTTTGAAAGAACAAGTACTTACCAAATTTGTCACTAAATAAACAACAGCTTCCTTTTCTGTATAAAACTGAATAAGTTGTTTACTTTTGATCAAGTGCATATAATTTTCACAAATATTGACGTTTGTTAAAATATTGTGTTTTTTTTCTTAATTATGTAGCATTGGTGTTACAAGGTCTTTAATTTTTTTCTAAAAGAATCATACATTTTATTGTTAATGTTTCCAATTTACAATATTGACAAACAGTGCTACCATTTACGATAACTAACAATGGTGAGTCAATGCGTTTGACAAAGAACGCTAACTGGACGAAATTTCTTCTGTGGACTCATGCTTGTTTTCTAGCGCACGTATTCGTCAGTTTCTCTATTTTTTTACACCATAAAACGCATTAAACAAATTGTCAAACTTCTATTTGCTTGTTTAGAATATTCTGTTTATTCTCGGGTAGGGGCTCTAATAACCTGGATGTTGGCGAACCCTAAAACTGCAGTAATAATAATAAGACAAAATGGAGCACCTGACTCATCCTTTCCAACAATAAAAGTAGACGCGGAGAAAGCAACCAAACCATCAGCAAGACCTCTAATACAACTAAAAACAAAATACGCATCAACAGAGGAATATTTCAAGGGGATTCAATCAGTGGATTACTTTTTTGCTTAGCTTTAAACCCTTTATCCACTATCCCCAAACAACAAGGGAAGAATTTGGGATTCAATATCAAGAACAAATGTCGAATACAGTGTCACACTTTTAATGTACATGGATGACATAAAAATTCACGCAAGAAATGCAGAAAGTCTGAAAAAGATCTTGAAAATTACAGAACTATTTAGCAATGACATCAGAATGGAGTTTGGTATAGATAAATGTAAATTACAAAACCTTATTCGTGGTAAAGTTAAAGAGATAACACCGTACACTACAGTAAAAGCTCAAGATATAGAACAACTAGAACCTAATGAACTGTACAAATACAAATAATTCAAACAACAATAGTCAAAGAACACATCACTAAAGAATTCATGAGAAGGATGGAAATAACAACAAAAACTCATTTAAATTCACGTAACCTGACAAAAGCAATAAACTCATTAGTCATCCCCATACTACCCTATTCCTTTGGGGTAGTAAAATGATCAACTACAGATCTGGAAAATCAGAACCACAATGACAAGCAACATCAAACACCACCCTAAATCAGCATTAGAACGAATGTTCATCCCACGTAACCAGGGCGGAAGAGGCATCATACCAATCAGAGACCTCCATTAAAGACAAAAATACATCCTCATTAAGTTTTTTGGAACAAAACCTCATCACTACACCAAGCAATTACAACCAGTGATAAGAAACATACACCCTGTCACCTGAATGAGCCTCTACCCCAACCAATACAAGTAAGTAGAATGACAACCTGGCAAGATAAACCAATACACGGGAACTACCCCAACCAACTGACCAACAGCAAAATAAATAGTATAGAATCAGTTAAGTGGTTAATGAACGGAAAATTATTCCCAGAAACAGAAGGCTTCATAGTATCAATGCAAGACGGAGTCACACCAACCAGAAACTACAGAAAAATAATCCTAAATGAAACCGGAATTACAGATTCATGTCGCCGATGTAACCAAACCAAAGAAACTCTCGAGCATATCATTGGTGGTTGCTTGCGGTTGGCCCAAAATGATTACAAAACTAGACACGACAACATGGGAAAAATAATTCACCTGGAAATTGCAAGGTTACAACTGCATTAAGAATCCCATACCACCAGACCATCAGTATAAACCTCAATCAGTCCTGCAAGATGATTTGAAGTCCAATATTTTGTACTGGGACAGAAGCATTCTCACTGACTTAACAATTCACAACAGACCTGAAGTCATCCTTTGGAAAAGAAAAGAATCAAAAGTGTATCTCATCGATTTTGCTGTCGTAAATTACAACAATCTAGAAGAAAAAAAAGAACGACAAAATATCAAAATACCAACAACTGGCCTTTGAAGTAAAAAAAAACTGTGGAATGTTTAAGTAGTGATCATAGTGCCTATCATTTTATCTACCCTAGGACTAGTACCCCAATCCCTAGTCAATTCCATTAAATAACTCGAAATCAACACCAATATAAGAAGTAAACTGCAACACAACATCCTTCTGTCCTCAGTCCATATTACCAGAAAGTTCTTGGACCTGAAATAAATTCTTCCTCTCAGCAGAACTTGTTAATAACCTACTGTTGAGAGAAAAACAAGGTGAGAGAACTAAATGAACTAGATAATAATAATAATAATAATAATAATAATAGCAATTATGTAAATAATAATATACTGGGGTAATTGCATTGGAAGTGACAAAGAAAATGAAAATTTCTTTGATTTTTCAAAGGATGGAGAAAATGAAAAATTAATAACAGCTGTAGAATCAGCTGTTAACGAAATATCTGACGTTCCGCTTTATGAATTTTTCAGTGAAAAAAGAATGAAAGAATTGGAATATGCTCATTAATGTTGCGTTCAATAGTATATACTTATATCTTTATATATATTATTATAAGGATATTATACTCATTATTGTAAGGGTACCAAAAACGCATATAGAGACCTAATATATTTTGTTTGTTAAGGTTAATTTTGGATAGAAAGCAGAAAAGAAATTGGTGTATTTGATCATGATGCATTCAAGTTTGTTGAGTGTTTACGTTGTTGAGTACGTCTCCACTGAGATTTTGCGATTCTAAAATATCGAAGTTTTTGTAATTCCATCCTTTTTTTGCTGAAATTTTTCATGGACTTGTTAAGTTAAAATTTATACGTTAAAATAAAACCTGTCATATGAAAAAATATTATACATACGAGAAGATATATCTTTCTATGTTAACAGCTTTGAACGATTTACGAATGGACTTCCTTTCAGTGTTATTTATTGAAACATTGTTTCAATATCTAATTGGTTGTGACTGACCCATGATGTAAATATGAGTAAATATACTATTCCATATTTTGTACTATTGGAAATAAATGTACACGATTTCGGAAAATAGCGTGTTTCTAGATTTTCATATCTATGCTAATACACATCCTTCGTTTGTATTCTTTACGCCTGGGGAAATGTCATGCCCATATATCTCTTCCGTGCCTCTTTTCTCCAAGTGGTTTCCATTCTGTGTTCTAGTAAATTCCAACGTTTCTCTTCAAGCTTTCGTTTAGGAGGTGAACGGTGTTTCCCAAATTCATTGTATTCTACAAAAAAATCTACAAATTATTTTCCTAGTCGTAGTTTCAAGAAAACATACATTCGGTTTAACTCGCAACATAGTATTGGATGTATCTGCTTCGCCGATTTTTTTGCTCTTCACATTTGGGCTTCGGTTTACCTCAACAAGCGAATTTAACCGTCACGTAATTGGATTGTGTTGTTCGTTGTTTAGTAAACAGATCGTGAAAACACAGAAAAAGCGAACAATGAACAATTAGAGAAAAGAAATAATTGAGTTAAAAAGTTGATTAAGTAATATTTTGTATCCGCTGTTGCTAGTCCGTTCTTTCTCGTAGTTGCACATCTAAATTAATTTCATGTTCTGTCCCCAGATGAAAATGAAAGCGAATTTCTTTACTACAATTTGCCTTGTATGTACCCTGCGTCATGGTCGCGAGATACTTAATAACTCCAGAAAGATTTTTATTTAATGCTTACAACTATAAAATACTTAGAGCAAAAATATATTAGTGGTTATACTATTACTTGTGTGTATACTTCGGTAGCGTGTTTTTCATAAAAGTATTTCAAACTTCTGAAATTTCTTTAAATTGGAATCTGGCATTTTGTACAAGATACTTATCTTTCGAAACTAGTGCGTAATACGATTTACAATTAACACTAGCCAACATCATAGAATGAAATGGATCTACTATTTCACGATCAAAATATTGAAAGATATTTAAGAGAAATATGTTTGTTAATCGATTGGTCTCATTAAAAAATAGAAATCAACTTCGCGGCCACAAGAGCGATTGAACTAATTGGCATTTCTGATGAGGTAGACTAGTAAATATGTGATTGGGTCCGGAGATAATGAGTGAAAGTTTTCGCAAAATTTCGTAAATATTTAATTTACTTGGAGAGGTTCAATTGTGAGTGCTCAGTGTGTCATTAGAAGCATACGTACCCGAGTGTCACCGCCTGGTCCTCCTCCGCCGCCGCCGCCTCCGGGCTCTGCCCCGTCCAAGTCCTCGAACGTCTTGGCGGTGGCGCGGCGTGTTCGAAGCCTGGCGCGCAACTGCGCTCCGGAGAAAGGAGTGCTTTTGTTTCGCATCGCTCGGCGCGATGAAGATAGCAGGCGGCTCGTCGGGGGCGCCGCCTCCGGCTGCCGGTCCCAACGCGGGCGGTGGGGGCGGCTGCCAGATTGCATGCTGGAGTTGGCGCGAGACAACAATGAACCTGACGGCGACGTCGGTACGACACGCTCGGAACCAGGTCAGCGGAGCCACTGTAACCGTTCTGGTGGAAAGACGCTCCAGTGCTGCTCCTTGGTTGTTGGCCCCCGGGGACTCCCCGTGGACACGAGCGATGCTTCGGTACTTGCCATGGGCTCTCTTTTCCACCTTCCTTCCGGAGAAGAAACGAGAGTGGATACTAACCTGATTGCTGGCGGCGCCCCGCTGTACTGAGCTCAGTAGCGCGTCTTGACCTTGTTCTGTACCGCTGACTTTGCTTCTACCGAACTTTCTTTAATCCAAGAAAACTATCAATTCCACTGAGTTCAATTCTGAGATATCACATTAACGAACTTTTGCAAAAAAAAAAAAAAAAAAAAAAANAAGGTTTTTCGTTGTTACTTGAACTGTATTGGATAAAGTGCCTCCAAAGTTAAGGAAATGTTTTTTTCTTTATTGGCAAAAGGAGAATATCTTAATATCTTGTTTGATTTTATGTTATAATAGATATAAGAAATTTTGGAAATCACGCAAATCACAAACGAAGAATTGGAAAACTAGACTTTTCTGGTCGAAGTACAAAAAAAGATATGAAAGATC
This sequence comes from Laupala kohalensis, assembly GCA_002313205.1. Classification (NCBI taxonomy): domain Eukaryota; kingdom Metazoa; phylum Arthropoda; class Insecta; order Orthoptera; family Trigonidiidae; genus Laupala; species Laupala kohalensis. Next base: position 57,332 of record NNCF01125825.1, read on the forward strand.
TCGTAGCGCTTTAGGGATTCATTACTATTTAAAACGAAAGTAAAAATAAAATACAGTGCGATTACAAGTCGATTACATTTTATCGCCTCACGAAATTAGAAGCGTCAATTGGTAAGAAATGAAACAATGCGACAAATGTTAAAATCTTCGCATTCACATGTCTATCAAAAGTGTTCTTAATTACATTTGGCAAAAGAAAGAATGTTAATGAGCATCTCGGAGAAAATGTGTTACGTCATGGGAAGGCGATGTGTATACGTCATGCGAAGAGGAAACACCTTCTAGAACTTTCTTCACCTTCCGTTGTTTTGTTATTGTCTTTTTTAACTTCGAGTGCAATGTCCTCGAGATCATTAACCCTTTTTATTTTAGCTGTACGACCAGTAAAATAATTTATTTTCAATATTTGAGAGATATTTTGTGCACAGTCTCTAAAAATATAATTTGTAAAAGGAAATTATTTGAAAATATGTAATAATTCATTTTTGTGGTTCGGGAATTAACTGTCTTTTGAAATATTTCTAGGATACATATTTGCGTCTATCATGATTATCTTATTAAATAAAATAACTTTTACGATTTAATTCATTTTTAGTATTATTTTCTTGAATTTACCTTGTTTTAGTATAGGTTATGTTTTAGTATAAGGTTTTTGGTTTGTGGCAGAACAACGTAAAAGTGCGTTTTATGGTTAGAAAACCTAAATTCTCAATCTCAGTATGAATGAAAACTATGACCAACTATGAAAACTATTCTTCCTCGCGACAACTTGACAGAGAAACTTACTAATACTGACTGAATTCGTGGTTGCCATCAGTTGGAACAAATTGAACAATATTAAACTGTAAAACAGAAATAAGGTGTTACCTCTTCGCGATACATCGAGTTTCTATCCTTTCTCGTGTAGCTAAATCGTTATAGTCTTACAAGTCCCTATTACACTAGTATCTTAATTTTTGAGGCGTATATATCGCAGTAAAAGTGTAATAACTGGAAGACACCATAAATCAGCGGGATATTCCAGTACTCATCACTGAAAGCAAGAATATTTCTGCAGAGGTTCAGAAAATGTTGATATTGCTTTGAAACTTTCACCGAGTTGTTGGAAAATACCACGGTCAGTTGGCAAAAGTTTATTATGAATAATTTTTCTACTACATTATAGTGATCAGTCACATATTATAACAAACTTTTCGCAGTATCTGTCTTTAAAATTGGATTTTCATTTCCTCCACTTTTGAAAATATTTCTGGTTGTTGCGAGTACATGCTAGTATTTGTCGTAGATGACAAAGATTATCGTTGATTAAGTCATTCTCATTGTTAGAGCCCACATATCGTTAAAAGAAAATTACGCAGAGGTATTTCTGTTGCAGATGATTCAATCAATTAATCCCGACTTTAATTAAAAATGTTTTGAAGAACCTTTATCTGAATTTTTAAGTAGTTGATTTTAACCTCGTATTTGTTTGTACTTTGTTAAATCGCTTGTGTGGCTTAATGCGTTTGATTACACTTACCTAGTGATTATGTTTGTTAAATACCCGGTCTGTACGTGTCTCACAAACCATGTGATCCATCAGGCGGAAATCTTTCAAATCTACCGTAAATTTTTTCTCCTTCGCACGTATATATCAATGGTATTTTGGATGTGCCTATGGGTTTCCCCATTCTTTGCATTTTCTAAATGTAAAACATCTGTAAAAACTTTCGGGTTGATCGATGGAGAATCACCCTCAATAAGACAAAAACTAATCTAAAATGGGTGACATTTTTTTCTGGAAACGTAGTCTATATATGAGGCGCTGAGAACCAGAAGGACCCAAAGTACAGAAATAAAGTTTTGAGAAAATTAGATATATCGCGAAATTGAAATTTTTATTGAATTCTCTTTTGTCTGGACTTTTATTTGGTTTTGGCTATACTCTATGTCCCAAATTACGTGTAAAGAAAATATGAACCCACTTAATATTATAAAACGTTTATATATTAGGATATATTTATGTTCAAGTATGATTTTTTCAGAGAATAGGAATACACAATACAATATTTTCATTTGCTACTAATTTACTAGCGTATTTGCAATATTTATATATTTTTCCACTGTTCCTTTTCTTTTTTCCTGATGCTATTTTTCCATTGATTTTCATTCCTTGTGCGTTTTTTACCTTTCTTTTNCTGATGCTCTTTTTCCATTGATTTTCATTCCTTGTGCGTTTTTTACCTTTCTTTTGTGAAACTTCATTATCACAAGCTATCACTTCCATCTTGAAAATCAGTCAATAACAAACAATCATACCAACAACGCAGATTACTCATCTCCATCCCATATATTATTTACGAAAAATAAGGTAGGTTGCATTATTTATTGCATATTTAATGCATAAAATTTGTATCTATAAGTTAACCATATTGCATTATTTCAGCCTTTGTGTGTCCAGTTGTATACTTTAACTACACTTAGGACAAAAGTTCACCATATGATCCAAAGATGTCAGGGGTATGCACACATGCTAAAGTATCAAATTTGACCATAATGTGCTTTAGACCCTTATGGTTTTGGGCGCCTCATATATTCTCGATATTTTTGTGGTTTGGCAGTGTTAAGGAATGTCAAAAATCTTAACTGTAAAGCAATCATTAAATATTTTATCATGTAGTTTAACATGGAAGGGGACAGGTAAAGGCGAAACATATTTATCACATGGAGCTCTATGGTTTTTCATTCTGAAATTGAGATATAAGGTACCGTGGGCCATTAACGCCCACTGTTACTTATCGCTCGCCCTATAGAAAATACACTTTTACGTGTAAGACTTGGGCAACGGTTCACGCACGTATAGTATACACCAATGATACTATGAGGAGTCTCCTCGTAGTGCCGTGGTATAAACCCATAGGAACACACTATCGCGAACACATGTCGCTCGTACCAAGGTTTTGCCAGTGACGTGCCATACCTCGAGGACCACAGCCAGAGACTAGGGTATTGTAAAAATTGTTGCGACATGATTGTTAGTTTCTTACTTGTTTTGCTGTAATTTTCGTGAACTTTCATATTTGTGTCATAATGTAACGTTCGAAATGGGCACTCGGGTATTAACGCCCCGTGAAATGACGTTTGGGCGCTGTTATTCTTCATGGGCGTTATTGGCCTCTGCACAAGCGTTTTTATACCGTGGCAAGAATTATCACAATTATGAAGTTACAAAAAATAAAATTATTTTTTATTTTATCTTTATTGTGAAACAAAAAAGATACAATTGTCTGAACTCATTTTATTAACAGAAAATTGTTACTTAAGTATAACCGTTATCAATGGGAGGTTTAGGGCGTTATAGCTCACGTTTTAATAAAAACCCATCGTAGGTTTAGACGATTTGTTTTTTATTTGTACAACAGACAATGTACTGTGTCTTATAAATTAAAATATCAAAACTTAAAAAAATATTGTGTAAACTGACTACAACCGGAGTTACACGTTAAGTTACATGTGTGAAGTGTGAATTTTTAATGTTGAATTTTGATTTCTTAAATTCCTTTTGCATTTAATAAAGAAATGTATATGTGACTTTCATGTTATATGAGATTTATAATCCTTATGAATATATTACTTCGCCCAACTCCTTATTTATCGAACGGGTGGTAATAAACACCATATTTTTAACAACTCCCAAGACAAGGTTTTGAAAGATGTGTTATAACATGGAAATTGTAAATACTTACACTTCACAACTACCATTTTTCAACTTATAAAACTTTTCTGTCGAATTGCGTTTTCCATTCAAACTGTATTTACAGAAGATAATGGATTTCAAGTTAGGTGGGCGTTGATTGCTCACGGTGCCATAGATTTCTTAAAAACTTAAAAACTTGAAAACTTGTTAGAAGTGAAGGTGAGCATGTGCTAGTGTGTGAATGTAAGAAGATAAATACTGTTTCGAGAAGTGCAACCACAGGAATGACTCATTTTATAGGTGTATTGACGGTATTGGCTGTTGAATCACGTGGTTGAATCAATAATATGACATGTTTTATATCTGGGTTTTTCTCAGCGTTTTACAGAGGAGTGTGACAGAATTCTTTGTTTATTTAATAATTTACCATGGTTATAGGATTGTTTATAGACAGGTTATGGAGGTTTGTTAAAAGTGTCGGTTGCTATAATATAATACAAGTCTTTTAGAATGGATTTAATTTTATCAATGCCAGGGGAAAATGTAGATGGTACAGGGGACTAAAGAGATCGGAAGTGAGTGTGTTTAGAAACAGTAAGCTGAGAGGTAAAATTCTTCTATTCAAAAAATCAGTGGTAGTGACATTTAGTAATTTGGTTTGGTGATTGACATCTGAAGGATTATTAAAGATTCTGAAACCGCGGTTGGATGAGGCATAGGAAATACAATTTGCAACCTCCATGCCAAAGTTCTACTTCTTCAATATTATCAATATTATCATGGTCATTATTATAGTTATTTTGTATAAAGGATGTCAATGAATGAATTTATTTATTTAATATTTCATCGCATCGAATTTTATCGCAAATATTAATGCCAATTATTAAGTAATTATTGGTTTGAAGTAAATTATTTTCTGCTTTTATAGTTTTTGGTAAATGATGAAATTATGCGAACCCGAATAAAAGAATAATCAGTACAATTATTATCAGTATTATCATCAGTACAATAAAATTAATAAATTATATGAACATACCATGAGTGTATTTTTACTATCCTCGACGTTTTCAGAAATTGAGAATTTACCGCCATAGAATGGATAGCCTTAAATACGGAAAAGAATTCAACGATAATCTTAGTTATTAATAGGAATATGCGCCATTAAACGCGTGAAATGTAAGATATACTATGAACATAACATCTGAAATTTACGTAGTTTTGTTGTATTAGCCAAGAGTAGATAATACGAATTACGTAACAAAGCACTAGTGAATCATTATCGAACGACACTTAAATTATTTGACGCTAGGGTGAGTTTTACCATCTTATTTGGGTAGAGTCTATCATGGACACTGGATGTACGAGTGAGCCATAGGAGCTCCTCTAAGCTACGGGTTCTTGTCCGAACTCAGTCCGGGGATGCATAAGATAGGACGTTGTTTGTCATGTTCTGTATTTCAATATACCGGAGACAACACCCGGTTATTTTCTTTTACTCCTCTACGAGAGCATGATGTATTCACGAAGCTTGTAAAAAGAACCTTTGCCGAGACCTCGCCCGACGACACACGTCAGGATTACATGGCGAATATTCGTTGACTAATTTACATTTGTGTTAAGTATTCTTTCAATATGACCACGAGAGACCCTTGACTGCTGAATTGTACCTCAGCAAGGACGGATTCTTTCGCTATATGGCTAGACGCAATGTGTTCTCTTGTGGTACGAATGGTTCTCTTGTGGATGCACACCAATTGTGATACATTGCGTAATCGGCGTTCATGTATGTGATCCAGGGGCAATTTCTTTGGTGTTGGAAATCATTTGGTAGAGGAAATTATTGAGACTCGATTATGAGATCAAACAAACTGGGGTTTTGCAATGATGAGGTCCTTTATCACAGATACGAACCTTAATTTATGATGATGGTGTATACAAAATGTTTCTCTTTCTGTAGACAAAACATTTCAGCTCTTCTGAAACGTGTTCTTTAGGAGGACCTAGTTCTTCATCTAAGGACATTTCTAGGACAGTCCTTCGCCATACGAAGGAAAAGAAACCTCGTGCTAGCCCTTCCCGTTCATCGGGAATTGGCTTACGCACTGAGCGGTCCGAACGTGCCTACTCATCCCGACCGGAGCGAAAGGCGCAGGTTCCATTAGCGACCATCAAACAGGGTAACATCTTTATCGCTAGCATACTTGTGCACGTGCTGCCGTTGATTGCTGTTTTGTAAACATAATTTAGAATGGCACTCAGTATTCAACGGTACGTAGTTATCGTCTTGCACTTAAAGAGTACGCACCTTACTGTATCTGCACACCACTCACCTGGTTCCATTTCGCATCACTCGCATTTTGCTAGTGTGTGCGCCTTATCATTTTCACAGGCTAATACGTTCGTGTCCTATAGTCTAATGTACACTTTCAAACCACATCATCTAGTTGACCCAAACATCATGTCCATCCTGTTGGTTAAAGTGACTCATTATGCTTCCAATGTCGTCCGATTGGTCCCGATTAATGCATTATTGGATATAAGAAGAAGTAGAGAAATTTTAAAAACATCTTAGAATTGTTAGCACTACGTATTAAATGATTCAAGAAGTATAAAAGAGGGCATTTATATTTAACGCATTTATAAAACGATCCAACTGTGGAGAGAAATCGATGTTTGGTTGGAAGGAAAGAGGAATATTGCTCTACTCGAAAACTGTTTGAAAGAGAGATAGTTGAGCGAGTGACAAACCATTTCATAGACAAATCTGATTGAATTTTAATATGATTACGCGGGAAATATTGAAATCATAACAAAAAAGTGAGGAAAGTTGAGGAGAAAAAGTATCATAAATAATAAATAAAAACCTTGTTAAAAACAAACTTTTATTTAAGCGATGAACTAAAGTGAAAAAAAAGTTAATCTTTTCATTAAAGTAATGCAACGTCAAATGCTAATGCCTCCATACATATTTCACATCAGTAGATCCTAATAAAAATAAACGTACTTACTATCTTTATCGCTGGAAATGATTTAATATTTTATGTTGAATTATTTGTTTTCAAAAACCCCGTAGCGCGAAATGTTCATAAAAGTGGATACCAATAAATTTCATTGGACAGTGACAAGTTGGTAAGTATGTACTTGCTGAAGTATGTATTTTATTTATAATTCGCGCTACGGGCTTTGTGAAAACAAACAATACAACATAAAGTATTAAATCATTTTCAGCGATAATATAAATGATAGAGCATCCGCGAGATTCACCTTCTGATATCATAAACATCTTTTGGGAAACGATCGTGATGATAAAAGAAGAAGTTAAAACAAAAAAGCTCAGGTTATGCAATGCGTTATGCTTACTTGCATGAGAGAGGTGGATAATATTTCAGGAGAAACTTCCCGGAAATAATTTGCCGCGAGTTATCTCGGAATAAAATCGTTATTAAAAAACGCTTTGAAAAGTTTTTATTTGAAATAGACATCATGATATTGCATTGTCAGAGGGTTTGTATATATGTACCAAATTTCAGTTCAATCGGTTGAGGTAATGTGATTTAAAATTCAGTTGCAAGATTTGGCTCAAACATACGAACTAACAAGTGAAGTTAAATAAAAGTTTGCAAAATAGAAGGTATTGTGGCAGAGGGGACAACGTATTTATACTTGCCCCTCTTCTTTCTTTCTCTCTCTCTCTCGTGTACCATACGTTTCTACTCGCGTGATTATTCCCTATGCCAGAGAGAAGTCGGGTCATCCAAACTCTAAGAGCACTTGAGCCCTTAGCTCCTACAGTACTTTCCCACTCTACTTGATTTCTCTCTTGTTTAGACATGATTGAACACCGCTGAAGCTCTCTAACCGGCAGTGCAGAGAGACATGTAGTATGAGTAGCGGTATATGGTTGGCCGATAATTAACCTGGTGTGGTGAAGATCTACCCAGGACACTGACTATGACAGTGACTATGATACCACCTGCTTACGTGTATAATGAAATGCGTATGAAGGCTCCAGTTGAATACGTTTGGTTGTCCTTGCAGGAACGTGCGACTATTCCCGAAAGCAAGCCACAGAAATGGATTCTCAGTAAGGCTAATTGGACACAGAACCGTTCCCTGTCTGTCTTCAGTGTAACGGGTAGTGTCCAACAGAGGGTCGACCATCTGACCCAGGTGATTCATCAGGCCGCTGATGAATCCATTCCGAAAACATCTATATTTCCGCGAAGACCTCATGTCCCCTGGTGGAACGACGCATGTCGGTCCGCCATTCGGGCAAGGCGAAGAGCATTGCGCAGATTTAAGGCTAGTCCATCTCCGGAAAACCTCGCCGCATATCGGATTGCTAGAGCAAAAGCACGCAGAACTATCAAAGAATCCAGATCCACCTCCACAGAGTTTCTAAGCACTATTAAGAGAACAACATCGTCTACTAAAGTATGGGAGTCATTCCGAAAGATATCTGGAAGGTATTCTCGAGTCCCAATATCTGGACTCAATTATCAGGGTCGGATTCTCACCAACAACAGAGATATGGCAACAGTGATGGCTGAATACTTTGCTGAACTAACATCTACTGCAAACTGCGATCCTGATTTCGCGAGAAAAAGGGAAGTAGCAGAGAGCACATCTTTTGACTTTCGTTCCACCAACTGGGAACCCTACAACTCTCCCTTCTCTATGTGGGAACTTGAGTCAGCTCTAGCGACAGTCCACAACACTGCTCCTGGCCCTGATTCAATTCATTATGAAATGCTGAGACAACTCAGTCTCGAGTCGAAAGAATACCTTCTGGATATCTTTAATCTTTCATGGTCCGAGGGAGTATTCCCTAATTCCTGGAAGGAAGCAACGCTTATCCCTTTATTAAAACCAGGTAAGGACAAAACGAACATTAGTAGTTATCGAAGCATTGCCTTGACGAGTTGTGTTGGTAAAACTCTGGAGAGAATTATCAACCGACGTCTCGTCTGGTATCTTGAACGGCATGACTTGCTGAGTCGATCTCAGTGTGGTTTCAAGAAGTTCCATTCCACCCTGGACAACTTACTTCTCCTGGAATCAGCAATTCAAGATGCTTTCGTCCGAAGACAACATCTCATCGGAATATTCTTTGACATCGAGAAGGCTTACGATACTACTTGGCGTCATGGCATTTTACAACAACTCTATGCCTGGGGATTTAGAGGACATCTTCCTCTCATGCTCATGTTATTTTTGGATCAACGTTCCTTCCGCTATAGAATTGAAAGAGACACCTCGGATCTCCTTCAAGAGAACGATGTTCTTCAGGGCTCAGTCTTGAGTGTGACCTTAGTTGCAGTGGCCATAAACAGCATAACGTCTGCTGTAAAGATTCCTGTTTTACACTCTCTTTTTGTCGATGACTTTGCTATCTTTTGTTCATCACAGAGTGTCACAGGTGCGGAGCGACAAATCCAACTCGTCCTTAATAGATTATACCACTGGTCGAAAACGACAGGTTTTCGTTTCTCTGCTGAGAAAACACGCTGTGTTCTTTTCAGTAGGAGACCAAGCCTTCTGGCAGAACCTCACCTNAGAAAACACGCTGTGTTCTTTACACGCTGTGACCAAGCCTTCCGGCAGAACCTCACCTCGCCCTGGGGAACAACGTTCTCAAATTCTATCCTTTTGTGAAATTCTTAGGTCTAATCTTTGATCAGAGACTGAATTGGATTGAACATCTGACAGACCTAAGAGCAAGAACATTAAAGTCTCTGAACTTATTGAAGTGCCTCAGTAGCATGGAATGGGGCGCTGATCACTCCTTCTTGCTCCAGTTTTATCGAACATTCAGAAGATCTCGGCTCGAATATGGCTGCGTTGTATATAGCTCTGCTCGTGCAAGCTATTTAAAGAATTTGGATAGTGTCCACCATGCAGGAATTCGACTAGTTACGGGAGCCTACCGCACTAGTCCCATTCCGAGTTTGTATGTCGAGAGTGGCGAACCATCTCTTTCCCTCCGGCGGCAAATCCTCATGCTACGACACTTTTGCCACTTGCAAACTTTACCCGACAATCTGGTACACAACGCGGTTTTTCATCCATCCTCTTCTTCCATCCGTTTCTACAACAACAGACTGAGAGCAACCAAACCTTTTGGATATCGCTCCAAACAAATTTTGCAAAAACCTTAAATATACGCACACCTAATGTCTTACATCAAGGTTTTAGTAAGACTCCTCCTTGGGCTTTGCACAAGCCGAAGATTATTTTGGAACTTCTGCATCATGACAAGAAGAACACTCCAGCTCCGATGTTGACGGTATACTTTCACCTAATCCTCTACAAACACCGGGTCCATATCCCTGTATTTACCGACGGGTCGAAGCAGGCTGATGGTGTCGGCTGCTCCGTGGTATTTCCCCGTGAGACCAGTGGCTACCGTCTAGGCGACTTGTGCAGTGTTTACACTGCTGAGTGCTACGCCNGTGGCTACCGTCTAGGTGACTTATGCAGCGTTTACACCGCTGAGTGTTACGCCATATTGAGAGCATTGCGATCAACAAAGTGCTCCCGCGGGTCACATTTCCTGATTTGTTCTGATTCGCTTAGTGCCCTTCAAGCAATACAGAATATGTATCCAGCTGATAAGTTGATCCAGAACATCCAGGATGTACTTTTCTCACTGCAAAATGATGGAAAGAACATAATGTATTGCTGGATTCCCGGACACGTGGGAATCAGAGGAAATGAGGTAGCGGACGTTTCCGCAAAGTCGGCATGCCTCAAGAATCGCGTGGATTTCTCCACGATTCCAAAACGAGATCTCATAAATTCCATCAAGTTGAGGATTCTGAGTGAATGGAGCAATGAGTGGTTAGCTGTTGAAAGGAATAAGCTCCGACTTATCAAATCTTGTGTTAAGTCATGGAGCANGAATCTTCTGTTAAGTCATGGAGCAGTTCCTGTAGGCCAGCCCGGCGCGACGAGATCTTGCTGACCCGCCTGCGCATAGGACATTGTCCTCTTACTCATAGGTATCTCTTACTACTTGATGATGAACCC
>NNCF01125825.1:68271-102261 GCA_002313205.1 Laupala kohalensis
TTTTCTTTTCTTTCATCTTTGTATTTTGATATTTGTTGATTTCAGGAGTGTTTTTTAGTGGGTATGGTCGAGATATTCGGCGAGTCCCACACACGGGGAAGAGTCACTACGGCTCTTCTCTATGGTGTGAAACTGCATTTTTCCTTACTTGCATGGGCTCTAATGGCCTCGATGTTGACGAGCCCTAAAGCCCCACAAAAAAAGAAAAAAAAGAAAAAAGAATACGTTTGGTCCCGATTCTTCAATTGCTCCTGATTATTGCACTTTACACTAGTCATTAATTTCCACCTTTTGGTCTTGATTCACCGCATCTGTTTCTTTACAAATAGTGTGTTGTAGCTTGAATTTTGATATCTCTTTAAAAATAGTTAAGTATGTTAAATTTTGGCACATGCTAAACTAGTATTTTTTTTGTCAATAAAATCAATGATTACTGTTACTTATATGATTTGTGGTCGCGTGAATTAAAATAACATTCAAGATGTGTACCGAACGTTCAAATGTTGAGAACCAATGCTGTAACCCACTGCGTGATGTCTGAAGCCTAAACCTGACCTGTGCGATCCCACATTTGTTTCTAGATTGTTCTTTATTTGGTTGTGTTCACATTCTGTGCTTACGACGTTTCCATACAACCTGAGGACATTTCAGTATTTTAAAAAAATAATCGTGTTATTGAGCTTGTCAATATGTATTCTGCAGGAAAGAAATGTCTCGAATGTTCTGTGGCAATACCTTATAGATTCATTTCCGAGGAGAATGGAGTATCTTTGAGTGAGCTACAATGTTTGTGAAAAATTGCTATGTATCGTGTTCCACCATTAGAACCAGTACCCCACGGCAGTGTACGAAAATATATAATATCTAATTATTGTTTTGAAGGAATCCATGTGTAAAAACTATCAAAATGACATGCCTGAAATAGATTTTGCACCTCATTTTTGCATATCCCTTTCTCTCCGACAAATCTACTTGATATATGCGTGTACATTTGGTAGGCGAATGTTGATACAAATCCGCGAATAGAAAGTCTGGTATTTCCTCTTCAACGAATCTGACCAACATAAATGAGAGGCTTTCATCGTATGTGTATTGGGTTCGTTTTCGAGATCACTAGGATCACCTGACAAAAAGATCTTACTTGGTATATAACATACATTGTGTCTCATGTTTTCTCCCCACTTTCTTTGTCAAGGTTGTGAGCTGCTTAGGGGGCTGAACCGAAATTACTCGCTACGCTTTACAAAGCAACTACATGAAAGAGAAGCGGTTATTTTGGGGGCTCACTTACACGGTGTAGGATTGAAGAAACACGCGAGGACTGAGCTCTGCCCGGTTCACGCACTACGCGTCTCAGAAGGACATCTACACGTATTTACGTTTGACAATACACTATGGATGTTAAATGCTACAAGCACAGCAGCGTATCTAGGATAATTTTCAGCATTCCCAGAGCTGTGTAATAACACGGCGAGCAGCAAGGAGAAGGATATCAGTATTTGTTACTATACACACATACTTATTAGTACAGAACCCGAATTCAGCCATGGGACGAAAAAAAACGTCCAAAGCTAGTTTTGCCAGAACTGGTTTTGAGCCTTTTCAGAACGACCAATACTAGTTTTGGACGTTCAGCTATTGCCAAAACTAGTTTTTATTATTTTTTTCGTCCTATGGCCGAATTCGGGTTTTGTGCTCACACACACACACATACATACATACATACATACATACATACATACAACAGCTGGAAATAAATCGTGTATTATCTATAAGAACATTTTTAACAATAAATTAATTTCTAAAAAATTAGATTTCAAATATATAATACTATTATTAAACTAGTGGTGATGTGTGGGGCTGTATCATGGATGTTGAAGAAACAAATGGAGCGAAACCTAATTTTTGAAAGCAAAATCCTACGAAGAATTTTTGGACCCACTAGAATTGATGATCAATCGTGGAGAAGGAATACAAATAATGAAATACAAAGTCTGATTGACTAAAAAAAATCAGTCAGATAAATCACATATAGAAGATTCGTACGGATTGGTAGTTTCGAGAGAATGATTAAACAGAGAACAGCAAAAAATTACAAAATGTTACGACATGTAAGAGAGGAAGGTCAGAAAATCGATGGGATGATGAAGTACCCCGGGATATCGAAGCAATGGGAGTAAGATAGTGTTAGAACGTTCCAAAGGATAGAAAGAAGTGAAGAGGAATAATTGAACAGACCAAGACCCACAGCAGTAGATACATATACTTAAACATGACTATATAAATGACAAAGAGGAATACAGAAACAATACGCAATAATAGGGCCATTAAGAGATGTAGTAAAACAAGGGGACATAGTATGAGGGGCATAGAAACAACGTCTTAGATTCATTGTGTTCCTGACAAAGGGACGGCTAAGAGACACAGACTTCATCGTATCGGTGTCTCTGTACAAGCGATATAATTTTTTGGCTCAGCTATAATATGACTTTATCTCTTTTTGCAGAAGTATTCGTTTAGATATCTTATGGTTATACGTCATTTTAGTACCAGTGACAAATTTAGCGCGGAAAGGGACGAGACCCCCCTCGTTATCCCGCTAGAGATACACCACTGCTCTAGCGCAACAAGGTGATAGAGAAGTGAAGAGGACGGTCGAAAAATGTTTCGCTAAAGGAATGGGAACCCTATTGCTTTTTCTTAGTAAATGTGTGGAGACAGTTCCATGTTTATGTATTAGAAGTAACCACTCTCAAAATTGTCTCAAGTTCTTTAGGTTAGCTCTAAATAGATAATCATGTCGAAATTGTTCTTGGGCATTCGGTAAAAAGTTCATTAATTACTAATTTTGTAAATGAGATGCAAAAGCACACACTCCCCTCCAAAAAATTTTAATTACGTGACGGCTAATGCGGGTAAGTGCTCTATTGCTCGATATCTTAAACTCATAATATTACTTATTTACTTTTACTTGTTTTTTTTACATTTACGTTTTTACATTTTATGTACAATAAATAAACACTAGCAAAGCTTTTGCTTTCTAAAAATTTGGACGATTTTGTCATTTTTGTCTGGCTGTTATCCTCTTAAGAATCGCCTGAACGAAGTTTGAATCTTAATTAAAAATTTCAATCCTTAATGTTTATAAATAACAACGCTGTGATTTGTTAAAAACTGTGGCTAACTTGGCTTGTGTTGGTCGTAGAGAGTTTTATTTGCCACATAAATTCGTGTTTTTGAATAATCTTTTCAATGCTTTTTACCAAAAACTTATAGTATGAAAAATAACAAAGATATTTCATTTGTTTATTAGAAAAAAAGGTAAAAATTTATTTTGTAAGTAGAATCTCAAGGCTTTTTAATAAAAATCGCTTATTTATTTCACTGATTGTTGGTTAAACATTTTAAGATGCAATTGACCAAATCATTTTTTATTAGCAATTCGCAGTCGTGCAGTGATGACGGATTTCGCCTCTGACGGGATAAACAAGAAGGATTTTGCAAAAATTGTATCTACCGCGCCCATCTTTTGCACATTTTTAAGCATCAAATATCTCAGGTCTTAAGGGTTGTTTAACCTATTATTAATGATTAATTATTAATTGCAATTATAACAATTACAAAAAATGGTCGATTTTCAGTTTTTTTCAATGACTTTCTGATTTGTTGACAAATATCAATTTAAAAAGTCTCAAATTGTAGCTATTTTCATTGCGCCCAAATCGTCTGTGCTTTACTTTTCTTACGACCGATAGTTAAATAAATAAACTTTATTATCAAAAGCAGTTACAAACTGCCACGTGGAGGATAATAAACTAATTTCCTCTCCGGAAGCAAGCAAGAAACCATCCCATCAATTCCGATCAAGGGCTCTAAGACAGAGGCGGATTTAACATTTCAATATATTCCTAACTATAAAAAAATTGTTCGACACGTGTTATACTGTTAACTAATACCAACAAATATTGTATTTAATAAAACACAGAAATGTCATTTGACAAGTACGTATTATTATCAAGCAATAAATCTTTCGGAAAGTATTGTTGATAATTCGTAACTATTAAATAAGCGAGTCTTTATAAAAAATCCGCCTCTACCGGAAGGAAAACTGGAGAAAAACCTGCCAGGATGGGGCTAGAGAATTAATGTACACAATCGTGGCAGGGTTGAGTACATGTACAATTAAATTTATATGAATAAAAGCATAATACTAGCATGCAGGAAAATAGTTTTGAAATTGTTATAAATTATTTAAAAAGTACTACAGCAATGGCATGATAAAGTACAAGACGGATTTAACTTTTATTAAAATCAATAAATCCTTTTACGTTGTAGAAGCACTGGTGCAGAAGATAGCTTTTAACCGCGAATTTGAAGACATTAAATTTTGTAACATCTTTTATATTTTTGGGCAGAGAATTATATAGAACTATTTCCGTATGTTACAGCCCTTTTTGACAAAGCGCGGTTGACACTCGGACGATGAATATTATCCCTATTGCGAGTATTGTCTTCGTGAACAAAATTGTTTTGTATGAAACAAGAGTGGTGCTTCAGTAATTCGGTCTAAACAAACACGACTGTTTCATAATATAAATGCAGGAAAGTGTTAAAATATTTAATTCTTTGAATAAAGGTTTACAAGAGTTTCGGGGGTGAGATTTACAAATTATCAGAACAATCCTCTTTTGAATTCTGAAAGTTTGGACGCTCGTATACTTAAGACCGATAGTTTTTCTCATACATTGAAAAAAAAATGCTTTTCCGATTTTTTTTGTTAAAAAATATGGCGCCAGAAATTTTTGATGAAATTAAAGGTGAGAAGTCTTTTCTATCATTGTCCCGAAGACATATCCGCAATGAAATCTCTAATTAATTCTTTTTCAGTTTTCTGGCTTTTTTGTTTTTCTTAATATTGCCTGGGCAGTCAGCAGTCGGCAGTGTCGAAAAGGAATGAGCCACTAGCCAGTAGTTTTTTCATCTCAAAATGTTGAGGGAAAACGTAATTTACTCATAGTACTTATGTTTATTTCAACAAAACTGAGTTCTTTACAATATTAGAGACACATCTTACAAATCATTACGAATTATTACGCGTCGTTGCGTTACAACATCTAACATAATTATAAATAACTTATTTTTATATATTACTTACCTACAGTTATTTATTATTTATATCCTTAAAATAGTTTACCAAAATAAAGTAAAATGAACAAATCTACACTTACTAGATTTGAAAACTAAAACCTGGTATTTAGAGAATTGCTTCTATACCTTACTTCTTGTACATTTTTGTTATTTCTGGTATTTGTTATTTCTTAATTTTTTTATCACGTTTGAACCACTGAAAAAAATTGGCGACGTCCTCTCATGTATTAATAACTACAGAGATCCAACAATTCTGGAGTCAAAAAGTCAAGATTCATGCGAAAATCACTTTATATTGAGAAAATTCGTAATATATTGCCAAAAAATCGAAATTTAACCCTTTTACCGGCAACAGGTATTTCAACCCTAGCGACGGCTGTGTTATCACTATCATTTCCTACTACAATCCCTTTGTCATTGTATATTCGCTTTTGTAGAATACATTTATTTTATGGTCATTAAAACATGTATTTTGAGTGTTTTTGAACTTTTTGTTGTGTTGGTCGTAATTGACTCTCATTGTCATTTAAAATTATTGTCCATCGATCTGAGAATATCAACTTTTCCTTTATATTTGACCATCCATTTCTTAATTTCTTTATGATTATTTTATGTTGTGCATGGTGTGATATGAGTGGGAATGCGTAATGTGAAAAGTATAATCGCATTATATATTTCTCATGCAAACGAGATATTTATTCTCGACAATGTTAAGAAATAGACCAACTTCTAAGCTCTAAGTTCGAAAATGTTTTGATTTGTATATTTAGCGGAATGCAATATAGCAAAAAAAATGATACCATCAGCGAAAACAACTGTAAAATATTTGTATTTTGAAATTCCCGGGTAAATTACTGAATATTGTGAGAGCGATCTAGCAGTGGAGAATTGTACTACATACGTCGGGATTCTTTGTAAATACTGCTCTCTTTCGAGACATTTAGTAACTAAGTACAGGAACCAACTCTGGAGAAATTCTTTGCAACTTTCGTTAATGAAAATTAAAACCTTAAATAACTTATTCCTGATATTACACAAAAGTTAACATATCCTGTAATGAAATTTTAATGTTGAATAATGGTTTTTGCATTGTAGCGTAAAGAAGTTATCTTTAAATTGGGAATACGACGTAACCCTTCAAAACCGAACTTGCCAGTTCCGATCCGGGAAACTCCGGATAGCCGAATAATGTGAAACACAGTATTGATCACTAATTACTGTCTGATGATCATGCGGTTGGATGGATGAGGAGGATTCGCATTCATACTTGAAATGTTATCAGCCATAATAATTTCTGGGGATTGGTAATCTTGCATTTAAGCCAACAAATAAATAACAAAACTGTCATTTCGCCAATGTTCGACTATTTATTTTAGTAATCATCAGGGCTATGTAACAAAATGTGGATATATACAATGGGCATACATTCTATATCATAATCTCATCAACATCAACAAATCGATTACATACCTCAATGAAGGAGAAGAAAAATATATATTAGTTTACCCAGCCACATGTTTACTAATCTCCATGGTGACCTCACACATTTTACAGAAACTGGCAACAACATGTCTACAACATGGGACATGAATTTGATGAGGTTGAGATATTAGATAAAGAGGTTAATGTAAGGAAAAGAAGGATTAATGAAATGATCCATATTTCTAACTAAAAACATGTGGAAAAACTGAGTTCAATGTATTGTAATATAATTTGTTGATGTTGATAAAATTATGAAATAGAATGTATGCTCATTGTATGTATCCGTATTTTGTTATGTAGCCATGATGATGACTAAATAAATAGTCGAAACGTTGGCGAAATGTCATAATTTTGTTATTTATTTGTTGGCCTAAATACTATAATATAAATCTCCGGCTTGTACATTGTTTACTAAAATCACTTATGATCAAACCATTACATCTTTTTTTTTAATTTAGCCCCTTATCGTCATTTCAATTTGTGGTTCTCAAAAGGAATAGAAAGCAATATACTTTAACTTGTGATGTATCTGACAAATANAACCCCTTATCGTCATTTCAATTTGTGGTTCTCAAAAGGAATAGAAAGCAATATACTTTAACTTGTGATGTATCTGACAAATAACTTTCATTTTACTACCAATCTTTCGAATTTTATTTTCACTTATTCGACTAGTATCTAACCATTGATTTGACGCTTTATATTTTTTATATTTGTTGTTTTTGGAGAATTATTACTACATTCTCATTTTCTAGCGATAATTCTTTCTCTTATAAGGACTGAATCTCTCTTGGTTCACTTTTGTTATCTTGGATGTATCAGATATAGGTAAGTTTTCGATAGATAGGTGAAAAATACAATTGTGTTAGTATAATATAAATACCGATTCATTGTATTTCTACGTTTGAATAACATGTGACAATACAAATTAACAGAAACTACACGCACAAAATTTTATGAAACTTTAATTTTCCAAACATTTTAAAATAAATTTTTAATGAATTTAATTCTGCTAAAATGGATTTTGTGTTGGATTTTGGTTTCAAATAAATTAAATTTATTGTATGCCTTAGCGTATTGAAGGTGTTTAAAAATACTCTTGAAAAAGTTGTTCAATAAATATTGATTAATGCCTTTTTCCTTGTTTATAGCTAGCGGAGGAGACGGAAGGAAGAAGGGGAAAAAGAGTAAGTCGATCTGTTTTAATTAATCTTCGTATTGTCTGCTTGTGACTTTCTCATATACGCAGTGTCGTAAAATGTAGTAGTATCTGAAAATCGAGAAAAATCATACCTTGAAATCGGGAAAAATTTGTATTGTGAGATTTTGGGTGTACAGAAATAGCGGTATTTACAATACAGACGGTCGAAATGAAATTACTATATCATGTCGATGGCGCATGTTTTGAATAGAGTGGATCTTGCTTGTCGAAGTAATTTAGTTTTAAAAAATCTGCAATTTATTTAACTCCATTTTTTCGTGAGGGATTTGGGAAGCGCTGTTGTTTGAGATGCAACTTTTGATGTTGATTTCATATCCGTTGCTTCTGGGATGTACTAGCTCATTTTGCCCGATGTTCTTATATAATATTCTAAATTCATAGTTAGTTTCCGTATTTCTTTACTTTCGTGATTTAAATTTTTACTTTTCTTAATTTAAATTACTAAATACCACGAAGAAAGCCTAAAAAATTACAGTTTTCAGTATTGTATGAAAATATGTACGTAATTACGAATCATTTTAAAATTCAGGCATAAGGAGAATACACTTTACACAGAAAGATTAATAGACAAAGCGCATAGTTAAGAGCTCTGAATTCTTAGGTTTTCATTTCACTTTCAGATTATGTACTCGGAAACAATGTTCGTCATAGCCTGTATATAATTTTGCTACAACGATTCAGCCACTTAGATTTAATATTCAGTGGATCTTCCGCCTCACGTAACGCAATTGAAATCGGGCAATTAGTAACGTTCATAGTGAACAGTCGTGCGAGCGAAGATTCACATCTACTGATAAGCAGCTGGTTTAAATTGTTTTCTGCCCATCAATATTAACTATATTTAGCATTATAGTTGCAATAATCCTTAAGAGGATTCCTTTGAATCAGGCGACTTCATCGATTACTTTTCCTGTTTTCCATGCCACAGACATTCCAAATATGTTTTGATAACTCGCTTTTCTTGAACACTTCCAGCAGTGGCGGATGTAGACCGCAGTCGAGGGGGAGGGCACGGGGGAACAATGCTGTTTAAGAATCATGGTTTTACTACATAAATTTTATAAATATTATCTTTTATATAAAATACCTTATATCAACTCACCAAATTCAACAATTAAGAATATTAAATAGTAACAAAATTTATTAATTGTTTAAAACGGCAAGTATGCTTTTATCTGTTGAGAATTCAGCCCCCTTAGATCCGCCAGTGTATATTTGAACGATCTCGCTCTAATAGTTAAACTAGGTTATTGTCCTCCATGTAGAAAATATCTTCTTAGTTTCATTTTTTATTTTGTAATCAAGGCTACAAATGTTTGTGAGAAAGTAGTTGCAATGGTTTTGCACCACTAGGTTATCATTAATTGGCGTACTTTCAGTCAACTTAACATTTAATCATACTTTATTCTTGTTAGAGATCATGACGTATGAAGATTTGAAGAGAATAGCTTTGCAGCAAGAAGGGGACGAACAAAATATACGTAAGTTAATACATTTTTCGCAAATTTTAAATTCTTATATAAACTTATTTGACCATTTTATTTTACTTTTTTTAGAAATTCCAGCACTTGCTTCCATCATGTCTTCAAAGGCTACGGGGGCGCAACCACAACGACAATGTGAGTCGTAGAAGTATTGTATTAATTACTTAAGACTGATATCATCTACATTAGTTCTGAAATAATACAAATTGTTTGTAATAAAATTAAAATATTTCTTTGGCGTTGAACAAAATTGCAGTCAACGCGATTGAACAAGACGCACATAAATTTCAACCCATAAATTTCTTGGAGAGGTACAAATCCAGATATTTTACCCTAAAATGGTCAAGAGCTCCTTTTCTATTTATATGATTTAATTAACAAATTATTTTTCATAATTGTTAAAGTATACTTGGGACTATGAACTAGTCGGGATTTATTTCACTGCTTGTTTATACCTCAAAGAAATGTCGAGAGCAATTTCTTTTCTTTTTCACAAAACCTTACTATAGACATTATTACAAGGCAAAAAAGTAATGAAAAAATGTTTTAATTCATTTTTCTGGCAAATGAAAGGTGGTGTGTATTGTGTGAGGAAAACTCTTTGAAACAGTATATTTTTAGCAACAGAAATGGACTATTTATTTTTGTTTTGTTCTTACCGTAAAAGCGAAAAGGATATAAAAGTACCATTGCCCCCATTCTTCAGGTGCTGTTAGAGCAATATTTCAAGAACGCTACCGTTTCATAGCTATTTTGCCATTCTTAATGTCTTGCGACGAAATTTAACTTTTTTCTTTTGTCGCATGCTAATAATATTCGTTTTTTTCGTGTAGTACCTCCTCAATATAGAGGGATCTTAGAAGCCAAGAAAAAAGATATAAAGCCCGGCGATGAAGGACATGAAGGAAAAGAAAAGGATAAGGACAAAGACGAGGAGAAGAAAGAGGAGTGAGTCTTCTCTTATATATTTTCTGTATCTTCACGATTTCTTCTTGAAGGGATCAATTCAATTCAGTTTTGACTATAACTTGTATATGAATCGCTCTTGGTCTCCGAATTTGTGGTGTTTTTGGTGAATAGATTTACTTTATAGTGTTTTTTCTTTTGTTAATCTCACTTTGGACGGTTTACTTGGAAGGTTTATTAACTGCGGGGAAAATGTTATTTGATTTGAGTGGAAAATGCACCTAATGGTATGCTTAATGAATTTTTTATGTAATAGATGTAATGATAATATTTACTGATTCACTTCGCTTAGCCGAAAAATAAAACACTCCACATGGTATGGTAGGATGAAACTTGCTTCCATAGAATCTTAGATAATTAGATTTCACTCAGTTAATCGATAAGGTACACTCTTTATCGTGACTAACAACCAATCAAATACCGATTCAAAATTTTAATTGCAGTTTTGGCACTGTATTTTTTTGTTAACGCTTTCGATACTTGTGTTTTTTAATATATGACTGAAAATTATGAATATTTGAGGAAAGTTCAATTTCGTATGAACTTATATTGATGTCAGCTGCCTGACGTTATCTCAACCTAGTGACAAAACTGGAGAAAGCTCTGATTGTTTATAGTTCTTTGAGGTTAGATGAGTAGAAGTCTTACAATAAAACTATTAGTAGTTGTATACATTGTGTAATACAATTCTATAATTTTAAATTGAATCAAGTTTAATTAATGAAATAACATTTCGAAAGAATTTTCTGAAATGAAATAACCATTGTTTTCTTCGTTTTGCTTATTTAAATTTTTTCAGAAAATTGGAGGTAGAAAGCCTCATTTGTGCGTAAGTGCCTAGTTGGATGCATTATATAATGCAATGTGCGTCAGTTCATCTATTTCCATAACCCGCAACTGATAGCAGTAGAATGAGATGTGAGCGGATAAAAAATGTCGCAGAAAACGGTGGATATTTCCATATGAGCACAATTGTATTCTATGTATTTTCTAGCCCTGCACTTCGACAAGTTACTTCGTTCTGATATTGCATACGTCAATTTCTCTTACTACTATCTTGCATTAAAAATACGATGGAAAGCATATTCCTGAATTGTACAGATTACGGTTAAGGTACTTGCTGACTGTTGAACTACATAACTGCCAAATAGAAGAATGAAATATTTTGTTTTTCATTTCATTCCTGTGAATTTTTTTAGTTGGGAGCTTTTTCGAACAAATATTCCTCCTTTTTAACCTTATTTTTATCGTCTTCATTTGATAGTACATGTCACCATGTCGTATCTTCATGACTTGTATATCAGACGTAATTTGTATTCAATACCTGATGATGACCGATATTCGGTTGAAAGATCTCTCAACATAAAAGAAAATACGCGGAAACAAAATGGCAAACAAAAATTTTCATTTTCATATATCCTTTGTTAACACCTTGCAGGAAATTGCAAATTGCCTAAAGGAAGGTTTATATTTATGGATTATACCACCAGAAACGTGTCACCTACGAATATTCAAACATTTAAAATGATACATATTCAGAGTTATCCCCTATTAAACAGTAAGTTCTATTTGCCACGGTTATGTACTGATGGGATGATCCCTTGCATGTTTCCGGAGAGAAACTTACAAAGTTTATTGCTCTCCATGTGGTTATTGTGTGAATAATTTCCTTAATAATTATTAAATCGGCCATTGTTCTTGGGCCCTTGATCGGAACTGATGGGATGGTTCCTTGAGTGTTTTCGGAAAGAAACAGCTTACTGCTCTCCATGTGATCATATGCAGTTTGCAATAAAGTTTATTTATTTACCTCTCTACATGCCCTTGTGTATAATTTGAAACGAATTTCATCCTCTGCACTTCTCTACCGCGTGGACTAGCCGGAAGCAGCGATCCCAAATCTCTGCAAGTGTATTGGCGAGAGGATCGAGGGGCTCAGTGCAACACAGTGCAGCATCCGACCCATCAGCCACTCGCGCCTCGCCCCTTCATTCCCCTTTCGTCTCTCCTTCGCGTTCTGAATGAAGGCGAGATCTGTGTTAATGGCGCAAGCATTGAGGTTCAGCGACGCACGCCGGCTATCCCCCCTCCCCCTCCACCCTCCTTCTCTTTTCCCTCGGGGTTGGGATGGGTAAAGGTGGGAGTCCCGGCTGCTCTTCTGCATTGCTTCTTATCCTCGTCTTTCATTCCTATCTGGCTCTCTGTCGCACCGTTATCTCAACTCGCGCAGGTTTATCTTTCTCCTTTCCGTGACGAGAGGACCTCCAGCAACCTGTTCTTCATCCCGCGTTCGTGAGCGCGCTGTGGAGGAATGGGTTCGAAGTTCCTTGCCTCACGGATAGATGGCGTGGAGAGTGCTCTGGGATTCCCTGTCGCGGTAGCGTGTGGCTGCGGTCCACCGAGTCGATACTTGCGACTCTTTCTTGGGCGCGTGGCAGCGATGGACTTGGCGACGCTGTCATTGGCATGGGTGTGCCTTCACTTACGTAATTAACGAATGGGTGAGAGGTCCTAGTACGATAACGAGGTTTCAAGGATTGGTGATTGAATTTTTTCATTTTCAAAATTTTTCACAGCGCGTTGCCCTTACGATCGATATATTTATAGATTTTACGTTTACTACTGGAAGATACGTAATTATAAATCATTAGTATGGGCTGGTACCTATTATTTAATGACTATGCAAGTCACGGAACAAATAACCTTCCTAATGGTTTCTTTTTCGTGTACGTAAAAGTTCGTAAATAAAAAAGGGGACATAATGGAATCATTGATATATTAATGGGCAGAGAATTAAAAAAGAAATTTTTTATCCAATTCGAAACAAAAGAAATATTTCAAATGAATTTGGACGCGTTCAACTTACAATATCCTTGTAGATGAAAACAAATTATTAAATTAGTTAATTTGTGTGAAATATTTTGACAAAAATTACTGTTAAGGATTCGTACAACGTACTATTGATTTCTGTATTTAAGTAAATAATTTTCTTATCATAAAACGTCAACGAAAAAGATTGATTGCTTAAGAGAAATAACACGCTAAGAAATTGAGGGAATGAAATATTTCTTTCCGCCAACTCTGTCGTTCTTAATTTTTTTTTGTGTGTGAATGTAATCAGTTATTCACGTCAGGTGATTATTGATAGTAAACCATAGTAATGACGTCCGTTAAGGCACAATAAGTAAGAAGCATAATAAGTGTTTTGGTAAATCATGTTAAATATATGTGTAGTTACTCTTCAAAGGATTTGTCAGCGAGTATATGGTAAAGCTTCGACTTCTGAGAATAGCATAAAACGTGTTACATATCAGTCTGATGAAACATGTTTATGAGGATGTTCTTAAACAACGGATTAGTAGAGCTGGTTCACAGCTGTGACCACCGTGGTTTCCCGTTGTCCCCAATGGTTTTGGGGGAATAAGGAAAACAAAATACTTTACAGTGTTAAATTTTCCCACTTGCGGTAATGGAGACAGTAGATTATTGCGATCTTTGATAAACACGCTTCTTCAGATAAGGGTCGAGGTCGACTATTGGTTAGGTATGCGACGAGCTGCAGATAGCGGGCACATTGTACCATTTCAAGTGATGTATAAAGCTTTATTTCTTTACTTTACTGTAACAGTAATGTAACTTGCGTTTACTCTAATTTGTATGTGATTTGTATGTGATCTGTGCTAATTTTAAAATAATAATTTGGTAAATCATTCGAACTTTTTCGATGACCCTGAGCTATTAATTCAATTATCGTACCTAACTACACACACATACACAAACACACACACGAAGATTCTTCCACGGGGTGTGTGCTCCGCCTCATTTTCGTCATTTTGATAAGTTCTATACCTAAACGTAATTTGGATGGTGTTGCGTTAACATGTCGCTTATAGGCTGCAATATTGACACAACTCAAAAAATACGATATTTAGACCAAGCACAGTTCTCAATGTGAAAACATAAGTTCTTTCCCCCAGCAATATTGACATATCTCAGATTTTTATTTAGTTGTGCCACAATTGCAGCCCATGAGCGATGTATGTGCTCGAAATGACCCATGATAAGGTACAATAGTTTTATTTATAGTGTTTTCCTCATTTTTGTACTTACCTCTTGCACTAACCAGAATCCTAAGAGTTGGCACAACATTTTACAAAACGATGAAGATGAAACCAGAAGATTTCAAACGCCTTGTTGAGTCTGCTGAGCTATTAAACCACAAAATTTCCCTTTCACTCAGCTTTCATGTTTCAGATTCAGAAGAGCATTTCATTTATCGTACTTCAAAACATCACACGACCCTTGTCATTTGGAAAACTTAAAAATATTAAACTTAATTGAATCCTCGCAATGCGAATGTCAAAGAATTATTTTCCTTTAATAGTAACAGCCCATTGTGCGTTCATCTTCAGAAGCCATAATTGCAAAAATACTGAGTTAAGTAATAGAAGAAAAGTAAGTCAAAGAAGAAATATAGGTACACTTAATCACCTTTCATGTCGTTGCAAGACTAGTTCTTTTACTCTACCGTAATTTAAATTTAGTGTTAAATTTCTTTTTATAGTTATTTGATTGAACATAATAATAATAATAATAAAGTACCTTTATTTTGGCGAGACTCAGACCTTAAGGTCTGCTCTTCCGTCTAACCATTTTAAAACATTTACATTTTAAATACAAGATGAAAATTGGGAGGATTTACATTTAAAACTGGGAAGCAATACTAGGGACCATCCCGATGAAACCTTACGCAACTGAGTAAACCCAGCAAAACCCCAATCAGGATTTTAATACATTGATCTCAATTTCATTATTAACTACTTGAACACTCCCTGGGATTTGAATTGTTCTCTTTCCAGCCATTTCTCACATTCTTATAAAATATGATGAGTATAATATCGCTGTACGGTAATATTCTTGGGTTTATGGGTAAGTTTTTAACTACGAATTGGATAGAAATATATGTTGATATCACCACAGAAACATCGATCTCCTACCCACCCACCCACTTGATACTGAACGTGCGTGTTGCAAGTAAAGAATATGAAATATAAGAATTTTTGGAGCTTTTGTGCCGACTTCCTCTTTGAACTCGAGTCAACATGGAAAGCTGAAAGAAGAGCTATCAGACGATGCCCTTGACTAAGAGACCGAGAATCCCTTTGCGAAGCACGTTCCACGAGCTCAATCCACCTACTGGGTTGTAGTGGCGGAAACTGGCGTATCAGTAGTTTCAAATAATTATTAAATTATCGATCATATTATAATGAATATAGTAATTAGTTATATTATATAGTAATTAGTTATATTATATAGTAATTAGTAATATTATAACGATCACATTATTTCGATCATAGTAAAACGAGATAAAAAATATTAACCAGGTCCCATCAGATTCAATTACAGATAAATTGATAGCATAATATGCCTACTTTTTATATGATGTGCTTGGTGGGTACTTTCATTTATGCTTTGATAATAAAGTGAACTCAATAAATTTGTGGATACCTAATATTATATTTCTATTGAAGTTGATTGAAAATCTACCAAGACTTGAAACTTAGGTATTATGTTGGATAGTAAACTAACAATACAAGTAGGTATGTAATTTTACTAAAAATAAAGAACAAACAAGCAGTAGAAACAATACAGTTAAATGAATATCTTAAACAAGTGTAGTCACATAACACACTCTCAAAAAAATTTATATAGAAGGTACCTGTTGTTCGCGTAACCATGCATTTTAGGTAAACGAAAACTGGCATATTTACGTTCTTTAATTTTTGAAAGCGTTTAACAAAAAAAGAATAAAATGTTTTTAAATCTATTTGTACTCGTATTAGAATTGATCCTTCTAATTTAAAACCATCCCGTTGAGATGTTGAAGGATTAAAATTGACTATCGAAAAATATCGATAGTAGTCTATTAAATATCGATGGTGGTCGATAGTGTTATCACTAGTTTTCCACCTCTACTGGGCTCGATGTATCCTCTTGTGTAATGTGAGGCGTGCGAAAGTAAAGCAGCCAAGCGCAACAGTTTCGTGATTCGTGTGTGGCACAGCGGAAAAAGTTCAAAAAATTTTTTGAATAGCCATTTACATATAAATAAATGTTATGTACCACAGAAGCTTTTTTTAAAGTAAACTAACCGTTTGACATGTGTTTTTTAAAATATATATTTCTTCCATAAGATGTAATATATTTCATCATCAATAATTATTACAAGTATTTCTCAAAATAAATAGTTGTTATTCTATTAATATATGCCAATTTATGACTCTTTCGTGTTTTAATTCTAGCGCTACCTTAAGTGTTACTTATGTGCGTCCTAGGGGTTGTATTGTGTAGGAATCACCTTTCTTGTCCTGTATAAAAAGACAACGCAAAACTATCCCCCGTTTGATGTCTACTACGCTCTCACACTCCTATCGTTTCTCTCCTGGAGACCACTTTGTTTTCAGGCGGAAGTTCATCCCGCTTCCATTTCATTTCTCACTGATCACCATTTCAGCGTCGATGAGTTCCTACAGCAATTTCCTCATCGTATTTTCTTTCGTCTTGTTCGTCGATGCATTTCTTTTCCCTCTTCTTGGCACGCCTCTTATAGAGCGATAGAGCTTTGGAGTTTTATTCCCTATATGGATGATATCTTTTAATACACATTACATGTCGTATCAGTGACGTAGACTCCGTGTGGTATAATATGAGTTCGAGTCGAATGTTCGTTTCATTCCGGGTTCGATCTCTTTCAAAAAAATCAACGAATTATATCATAAGTTTTTGTATACATCACATTTTGTACACCCTGATTTTATTTAAATGCGAATTCATGTAAAGTTTCTTAGTTTGTAAACCTTCGAAAATTACCAAATTTGTGAAAATAATGAACCTACTGAACTACTTTTCAGAGTAAGCCATTAATCCTCTTTAATTTCACGTATACTTGTGGTATTTAGTTCGCGTTGAGAAAGTACATTTGGAACATTTTATTGTTATCACACAAAATACTGAAACATTGAAAAGCTAAGATGGCGTTCACGGAAATACAGTGATGTTGAGATGTTATGATTTCAAGGTAATTGTTTTGGTATAGTAACCACCTCTTTGTCTTCGTGCAGCGATTGTAACACTAGTCGATACGTTCCCACAAATTTATTAGAGATATTGAATATGTAATTAATGTATTGATTGAAACTGGAGTATATGCTACATGAAGACATTCCTGCGTTTTTGGAGACAATCCTGTGTGTTGGAAAATTTAAAAATTGCTTAATTACACAACTTCCTTCTAATATCTGTTATGAATGGTCTTTCGATTGAACATTCAGAATGGAGTTTATTTTCAGAAATAAATTACTTTCTGAAACTTTTCTATAGCTTTTCATTTCAAATTGTAGTTGAAAATATAACGTTGAATTTTAAATAACTTCTATAGAGATCACGGGCTCTTTGAAGAGATGTTTTACCTTTAGCGGTTTCTTATTAATCTCGGAGAGCAGTCCGCTATTGCAATGTGTATCATGGGCGTATAGGTTATAATGCTAATAGCACTCGTAATGCTTACGATCCGAGTCAAACTAGTTAGATTAATACAATCACGATTATTTTGTTACGCATACTCGACAGAGATGATTCCCAACTTTTTTCTTTCTTCCTTTTTTTTTTTTTTTTTTTTTTTTTTCATTTAAACAAGTTAATTTGTGTTTCTATAATCTATTTCATGATTCTGTGTGACATTATTACATCATTTTACAATTCGTTTTTATTTACATTTTAACATAATATAGAGTAGTTATTGTCGAAATAATTAATCTCCAGTTGTCGTCCTAAATAATTATTTCNTCACTTAGCCCGTGGGCCATTTCTATACACTTTTGATCGATCGGGTCTGCACGGGATGAGGTTTGACAAAATGTTGCCCCACGAATAAAACGAATGGATCATATTTATTTATTTGTTACGTGATATTTTTTATTTTCATCAATAAATTTATATTATTCATGCTGGAAAAATTAAATAGTCTATTTGTTATATGTTCATGTTTTACAAAATATTTAGTATAAAAAAAATGTTTTCATACTGTAATGTACCATGGTATAATTCCGAACATAATTTTCTATTTTCCCCCCAGGCCAATTAATACAAATATTAATTCTGACAGCTTAGATGTATAATACAAAGTTGTGTCTCTCAAAGTTTGATGTAAAGTGAAGTGTAACTCGCAGCAGTTTGACAGCGTTTATATAGAGAATGGCTACATAAGTAGAAGGAAAGTAAGAAATCAATCACAAACCACGTGGTACTACTTGGGCTGTGCATGTACTTCTTGGTGGTACCAACGTGTACTTTTCTTACACCTCTTTTCTTAAGTTCTACTTCCCTTTTCCATACATGTACACGAGGATATCCATATATGTATTTGCACATATTTCTTCCGTGTACCCATACGTCGAGAAGATATGTGACAACTTTCAGTGAGGTGAAAATGGCGACGAGTCGGGAATCGAACCCAGGACTCCTCATTTGATCGCAGGGGTGTTCAATTCCCGGCTCGTCGCCATTTTCACCTCACTGAAAGTTGTCACATATCTTCTCGACGTATGGGTACACGGAAGAAATATGTGCAAATACATATATGGATATCCTCGTGTACATGTATGGAAAAGGGAAGTAGAACTTAAGAAAAGAGGTGTAAGAAAAGTACACGTTGGTACCACCAAGANTGGAAAAGGGAAGTAGAACTTAAGACCGAAAATTATCACATATATGTATTTGTTTATTGTTCTTGGCTCCCGGTTCCAGTCCTTGCGGCGGATCTCGTATGTCCCACTGTTCGTCATTTAGCTTCTCGTTTGCTCACTGGCTCTGGACATCCGGCCAGGCGGAGCACGAACCTCCGGACGCGCGGAGCCTGTGAATGCGAGGAAGTGCTGCGCCGCCGCCTCCGAATCTGGAGCGGGCATCCTGCTCCATTTCGGAAAGCGACACGCTGCTTTGTACTCTTATCATTACATCGCAACACAAGTGCGAGGGAATGAAATAAGTATTAGATTTGGGTCATTTAGCAAGATTCATAACTAGATCTAACTCATTCACTCCTAATACTTCGTTCTGGAAATTTATTACTTTTATTACTATGACTTTTTAATGTTCTCCAATTTCGAAAATTAATCAATTAAAATGAGAGGAATTCTCTTTTTACATTTTTGGGCTATTCTATAATACAGGCTATAATTACACATAATTATAACTACTGGTATTATGAATTAACTCGGAAATCTACCCAGATTATCCGAAGTTCAAAAAGTTCCAAGTTGCTATCTCGAAATAAATAACTGTTCCAGGCTATGTTATTCGCGGCTATAGCAGGTAATAGAATTACCGCAGTAATTCTCAGTGGTCTGACGACCAAAACTAACCAAGTTACATATTAAATAACTTGCGTACTTCTATACGCTTTCGCACTTGTCTCAAAGTCTGAAAGCCTCCAGTATAAAAAGTCACTTAGGAGCTGAAATCCCTCCAATATATATTGAGGCGGAGGTCACGTGACTATCTCTTCGCCCGTTTCCAACACCCCACCTCGGCTTGGTCATTCCTCAGCTTCCGAGAAAAACTGTCTTTTCGGATGAACACTATTTCTGTCAAATGCTGAAATATTCCATACACACTCATTTTCCTTCTCCGGGCGTTCATCTCAGTTTTCAGAAGGAGGGAACTGGTCAGTCCTTACACAATGGACGGGAAGTCCATGTAGCGGTAGTTTTCCTTATTCGGCGGAGACGCGCTCGGCCCTTAATTGCCTTAGGAATTTCCAGCGAGCACAGTGCTTGAAAATGTTATTTCAAAATCTGTACTGGCCACGATGTTACAACCTACAATACAACAGTAAGCTCCAATTTCCTCACTATTTAATCCTGAACGGCTCATTGCATTTGTTCGCGGTTTCCAAGAACGTAATAATCATAGTATTTTATTTTCACTACTCCAGAGTGAAAAACGAAAAATAGTTATTTCAACTGACCCGTATGTGTCGTGATCAGTAAATATAGTTTTTATTTTTACTTCTGGTTTGAGGAGGTGGTGACCATAGAGAGATTCACTGCATTCACATTAGTAGTTCCTAAAAACTCTCTGTACAATGACATTAAATCAGGTCTAATTCACAGTCAACGACGTCGAGGCTTTCAGTTTTCAATGGATCTATCAATATTGAAACAACGCAGTTTGTTGAGCTCGAGTACGTGAGTTTTCAGTATTTGTTATAAGTTTCACAGTCGAATATCGATCAGATTCTTTGACGGTGTTGAAGTTTTTTTGGTTTCGTTTTCTTTTATTATCTTTGATCGGAAATGTTATTTTTGTAACACGATGGAGTTTAACATTAAATGTAATAATGGACTGACACACAATATTTCTTTTGTTTAATAAAGTCTCCATGGTTATACTTGTTTAGAATGAAACCATACAAAACGACCGGACTTAGGAAGGCGTTTAAATTAGTGGACTATGGGAGAATTATTAATACGTAGAATTAGACACACTTAGATATTCGTAGGATACACTACTCGCTCGATATATGTACACTGCATGAAAACTACAGTGCGTACGAAATACAAATTTCGATGCAGAATTAAAATAGTATTTCAATATTTTACGAGAGAACACGCGACTGCGGTTTCAAGCAACCAAATGCGCGATACGCGAATTAACTGACCAATGCAGCTTATGAAATCGCGGTTCCTGTGGTTTTAATGGCCATTTATCAATGATGAAGTTAAAACCAGCCGCAATTTTTATTTTATTTTGCTGCGTTGAACAGCACCAAAGGGGTAATCTCCAACATAGTTGAACTCTCTAGGCAAATGAGAATTTTACTCCTTTATTCGGAGTATACATAAAACATAATCTAACCGAACGATTCAGGGACCCGACAAAAACTTGAAATATTATTACCACTTCGTTCAATGAAGTTCTTAGGAAATGTGGGTCAATATACAAAACAATCTTTTCTCAAATTGTAATTTTTCGTTTACATGTAAAAAGAGTGTTGAAGCTGTCCCCAAACACTATTTTCAGATTAGATACTTGAAATATTTCTTGTCCTTTTCCTTTAGAGTTGTTGGTCGAAGTTCGGTTATAAGCCTCGAGTCGGAATCGTACTACTTGGTACATATTGTTATAATGTCTCATGAATCTGGATACTAAGCGAGTTTAGTCTAAAATCAAGAATCCATAAAACTTAATAACACTGACAATGAAATCACCATAACCTCACGATAAATTGAACGAGGTCAAAATGCTCATTATTCGACGATAGTAATCGTAACAGAATCCCAGTCATCCTCGTTACTGGATAACAGGAACGGAATATCTACATAAGAGGCGTTCCATGTCAGATCAACCACAATGTTTTTATTCTCACCAATTCAATGATTCTACCTATCATACTGCGGACTAGTTTGAAGTATCTAAAAATTAGCTGTTTTGTTATTTCATTACGTAAAAAAATTGTTAAGGAATTTTCTGATCAAAATGTTATAGTATAATAATAATAAATTAGTGAATTAATTTTATTTTTTATGACTTTTTCTTCTGTAGTGAATTCTATAGAATAAATTAATAAATTCTATAATTGTAAAAAATTAAAAAGGTTCAAATGAATTAAAATTGTTGATAAAACTTTTGTTGACTTTTTTTTCATTTCAGTATTTTTCAATGAGAGCACCATCTGAAAAAGTTTCAAAAATCTATAGAACTCTGTACTAAAAATGTCATATAAATACAAGTATTTGCATTTTTTTAAATTAATTATTTTTTTTCTATGCAATAAGACAAACAGCTCTATTTTAGGATATAAGTATGTCTTAGCGTCATTGGATGAGTAAATAAAATAATTAAATGGAATAAAAAATTGGGTCGGATTTAAAATGGAAACTCCCTTTATGCTTATGTGAATGAATAAGTAATTTCGATAGGATGTGAATGAAATCAGTAATCAAGAGCGAGCCTTCGTATGTGTGGCGTGGAATTATACTTCTGAGTCACTTTTTTTAAATAAATATATAATGCATTGTTAAAAAGTGGTCACAAACTGGGAATGGTATATATGTATATACCACAATATATATCTCAATCTTTTGCAAATCTTTTAAGTTAATTGTAAAATCAAGTAAAGAAAATACTATTTTTAACTCTAGTTGAATGTTTTTTTGTTCCCGGTTGAAGTCGCCTTGCTAAACGTCGTCCTTGGTTTACGTTGTCAATTTCTTTGTTTATTTATCCGAAGAAATGCATCCATCATAAAACCTGTTCGGTCTGCTACTCGATCCCATTCACATTAAATCCACAAATCCCGTACACATGATTCTGTGCACTCGTTTTCCATCTATATATTCTCCGGTTGATCTCTCTACTCGTATGGTCTTTCCACGTATTCATTTCCAAAGCGGTCAGAGGTGAGATCGCATCCTCTGCTTTACTCCTCACGCCTGAGTCGTGTTTTGTACAAATGAAGCGCTACAATGCAGAGCGCGTTACATCCATGAAAACTCACCTTGCGTTAACACTATTTTTCATGTCCCGATGGTGTATTTGACTCAAAATACCACATGTACTGTACCTATATTTGATCGTCAAATAAAAGAAGCATTTTTCTGAGCCACTTTCGAACGTTTTTCTTTTCAAGAAATTGCTTCAACGGGTACAACATTTCTTGTACTCTAGCTTTTCATATTTACTCGATCTTTTGTTTATGCTAATGTCATCGATGCCACTTACAATGTTACTTCCAGAAATTTCTGGTTTAAATTGTTGAAAAAAAAAAGTTGTTCGTACGGTCAAATTTGCCTACAATATTGATGGATTTGTGGATTTGTACAGTTTATTGCCTGTGCGAGTTTCAAAGTGATTGTTCAAAGTCTGAAATCTTTAGCGAATGAAGTTGGCTCACTCATTACTTAAAATGCATTGATATAATTTTTAAAATTTGTATTTAATTCTTAACTTTATTTATTACTTAGCAAAAAATAGAATATTATAATCATGTGTAAATGTCCGTCGCAGTTTTGACAATGTTCAGAATATGCTCAGAATATGCTTAGTTGGTGTTTACAACCTGCTTTTATTTAATATAATTTTTATTATTTAAATATCACTACAGTTTTGCAATCTGGACATGTTATTTAGAACGATGAAACTAATTAATTTGATAAGAATAATAATAGTGATATTATTTAGAACGATAAAATATCAGAGCATCTCCAACAGGTGATAAACATAAATATTAACAACACTTCGACATTCCCCTTGGATACTTCTAGAAAACGACCGAAACTATTACATCCACCTAATCTACCTCGACTGATGTATCTGTTTTCCGATTATCTATGGATATACAGCTCTTTTCATAAGGCTGCAGGTTTTAAAAATTAGATTTGTATGGTATTAACTTTGAAGTCCCGACCACAAATGAAGGAATACGCCAATTTGCGGCAATGGAAAATTTAATATTGCTGACGTATTTTTATTAGTAACCTGTGAATAACATATTCTGCAATCGTTTCGTGATAGCTATTTCAAGTTGATTGTTTATTGTGTCGGGAAGACTTATTTTTACGTATTTATTAAAACGGGGGCATTGTGATTGCCTAATCTTGAACAAGATTGTTATATTTTTTTCGAATTCCAAAACAATATAAATTGGTTTATGTCCTTACTGGTTAAGCATTTCAAAGCTTCACATGTTATCCTACTTTCCACAGACTTTTCCAGGGATACTTGTATCAAAGTTGCCAATAATATGCTTATGTCAAAAAGGAAATACTATGGCAACACTACAATGCGGCGGAAATCTAGTGATACAAAGATATCTCATCTTCACCGTACAATTCCGGAGGAATCATGTCCTCCGCGAATTGTTCCCAGTGCTTGTCGTGCAACGTGCTCCTCTAGAGCAGTCAGTGACACGAGAGGGTATTCTGCTTCTTATGTAACAGGGCCATCCAAGTTCAACGATCGCTGCGAAAATAACTGCTGTGGAGACTGACAAGGGCAACATGTCGAAGCCGTCCCTAATATTTTTGTAGTAGGAAGTGTCCATAATAATAAGTACTGAGGCAAAATAGTTACGGAGATACCCTAGAAGTACTTTTTTTGTTTGTAATGTCCCTTAAGGCCCGTTTACATGCTGGGCTTAAGCTGCCCAGCATGTAACCTGTCTACGAAATCTGTTTACACGGGGCAAGTAACCTGCTTGGCAGCTGGCCTGTAAACTACGACGAGTGTGCGAGTGAAATGAGGGGCATGGTTCGACATTTATTTCGTAAACCATCACACGAATCATGTGAACTGCTTCTGGACGAGTTAGAAAAGAAGAAATGATGGCCCGTCGTCGCAATTAATAAATAATTAAATGAATTTTTCGGATATTTTAGACGCATTAAAAGTGCTTTAAAATTCTACCTATGTTACTATACTATTAAAAACCATTCACATTCTGAACAAGAGCGCTATAGTTCATTGAGTGATCAAAACATTAAGAACATGGAGAATGGAGATTACAAAAATAAGAACACAAATAAGTAACGAAACTCACACGAATAATTATGCACGTACCCTCACACGCTGCTTTGAGAGGTGGGGTGAGGCAGGTTACCCACCTCAAATCTACTCTCCGTGGCAAGTAACTTTCCTGGTGAAATTACAGGTAGTTTGCCCCATTTTTGAGGCAGGTTCCGTTTACACGGAATAGGTAACCTGCCTCGCAGCTTGCCCCATGTAAATGGGCCTTCAGCGATAGGAGATGGCGAACGAATTCGCTATTCGACAGTCGCGTGTCATCTCTTCGTGTTTTGAATTCTAGACATTTTACTCGTGATTGATTGAACTGTCAGTTTATTCAACCAAGTTATGAAATTGAAGTCAAAGTAACATTTAAGTCATAACTTGTTTTTTTTTCGAAGAATCATCTCTTTGAAATCGTAAATTGCAAAAAGATGAAAAAGCAAATATATCGAATTGTTTTAATTTTTCGATTTTAGATACATTTAGATACTATCGCAAAAAGCACAAAACTATCTAATGTAAGTCTCCAAGACATTTAAGAAAAATTGTAACAAAATATAGTTGTGACAAAACAATATAAGTGTAATTAAATACGATGTACAATTTATTAATTCATTTGGTACCTTTAACATCGGACTATTTAATTTAATTAACACTCACAAAAACACTACCCAATGCAGTTAAACTATTCTTAATGTGGAAAATTCTGTAGGATAGCTCTGACGACGAGAACATCATGAGAGTCAAGGGCATTAAAATGAAGTGGCTATCGGGAACGATGTTCCATTGCAATTTTCCTAAAATACTTTCTGTGCGTCCCAGCCGAATATTTAATATTATGGATATTTTATGCTAAACAAATGTCAGGGCATGTTTCGACATGTCGCCTCTGACCATGCCCTTGTGTAGTTCTTGGAGAAAGATAAATCTTTTTCTTTCATATCTTTTTGGGTTACACTTTCATTGTACACGAAATTCACTATACTTTTAATCAAACAGCATTTGAAAATTTATATTCTTAATACAATCTTTTTTTTCGTATTAAAATTAGATCTTATATTCAATCCGTAGGAATGTTTCATTGCGATAGTGCAATAATGCGAGTTATACTAAGTTTTTGTAAAAACCACTGGGTACATTTTTCCGTGTCAGTGTGTAGAAGGAATTGAGGAAAATAATGTGTCTACCAAACAAACGTGTAACATTTCTACTTGAAATCAACGGCGATTTGAGAAGGGGTATATGCTTAAAATTACAAAACTCACGCGATTTAAACCGCGGGTGCTGCGCTATGGTTTGGAATAAAGCATACATAAAGTTTCAATATTACTTTTCACAAATAATTCCGACTTGTGTCGATATTCTGTAAATCGCTACATATCTTTGAGAGTCGAATGTTAAGGTTGTTAAGAACGCCATTGTTGTTGCTCTCGATATTCTCCTAATCTCTCTGGAAGAACGCTTATCCTTTCAGATCGCACTTCATCTCCACACAAAACTGCATGAAACATCGATGTATATACTACTGGACTGCAAGCTCAGCCACGGAGACCGAGTCGAAGCCTTGCGTTTCCAGGGGCTAAGTCTGCTAAAGCATTGCCTGTGGTACCATGCTGTGGAGTTCTTGCCCGCTTAGCCCGTACGCACAATAACGTAGGCAACCCGTAATACGTAGGTGTAAGAGCTCGTAAATCACAATACTGGCTTATGAGCTGTGCGCGTTCCAGTAGCATAGTTCAATGGCATGTCCATACCTCACGCAGAATTGAATTTTCGGAAGGTTCTTCAGCGATCCATGTTTCCCTTGTTGGTTTTAGGATACGCACACATTTTCAGTTTCTTATTCTTGCGGACAGGAATAGAGGACGATTACTGGAAAGTTGGTTCTTAAAATTTTTACATCGACATCTATATGTGCAGAAATAATTATACCTGATTGCACATAATTCACCGGAGACCGTGTATTGTTCGAAAATAAAATCGTTTTGAATTATTTATTGGTTACCCAGATATTTTTACCGTAGTAAAGTTGGCGAGTTACGAGTACGTTATCCATCTGTCAGAGAATTATTTCTGTCAGAGAATGATTTTCTGTTTGGAGTATGCACTAATGTGTTCACGTGGGAGGTTTTAAATCCTTCTTTTTAAAAAAAAGAATAGAACGAGAAGTTTGTACTTTATATAATAACATCGTCGCGAACGGAACAATGGAGTGACTGCAGAGACTACCGTAATCCATGATATGCGCAAGAGAGTGGCATCCGAGGTTCATGAGATCTTTTGTCATCTCTCTTCTCACTCTCCCCGCATTGTGAGGTTTGGCGGGTTCTTTTCGGAAGATCGCATGCAGTTCTATTCTCTTCCTACGCGAGGCTTTTCAAAGAGCGTAATTGTGCTCTCCTCAGAGAAGTAATCTTGCCATCCAGTTGTCGGGAGGATACACAAACTACGCCGTCGACGTAGCGGAAGAGCTGGAGAGAAGCTGTTTGTTTGTTCGTTCGTCTGTTTCTCATGATTCGGATTGAGAGCTCGGGACACAATTTAATTCTGCTGCTGCAATAATAGCGCCCCTCTGCTCACGCGAAGGAAACTCATGGCTCGGAAGAAGGTGTCACGCTATGGTACCGGAGGTTAAGTGGAGCACAGAACGGTCCACTCTTGCGTGAATTTTGGCTCAGACAAATATAAACAAAACTCCAGAAACATTGGATTCGTGGTTGACTTTAAAGGAACTTTACACTTTTGCGAATGAAGAAGCTACGAGAGAACTTGTTGATACTAAACAATCTTGCTGAATATTAGGATTATTTTTGAATTCTTAGATTCCTTTAATTCCAATAAATGTATTTTAAAGCTAATATCTCTAATTATATAAAGTCTTCTTCGTTATTATTTTATTTTCTTACTGCAGTTAATATTTAATTTATCAAATGTTCTCAAACACATAAAAGACCTAGTAACTGAATAGTCTGATCTTTTCGATCTATTTCTTAAAATTTTCGAACTAAATTTTATTAATTTTTCTTATTCTTATACCATTATATCATTTCAGTGTCGGCTTTTAAATCTTAGATTTTACGAATAAAAATACATTGTTTTGCATACTATGAGTGGGCTTACTACAGACTTGTCCACGGATAAATTATAAAAAGGTATCCCCTACCATGACGTAAACATTTCTTTTTCAGAGTTGATCAATTATTTTCTCGTACCGAGTGTACGTTATAAATCTGCAGTTAGAGTATTAAGTTGCGGAATAGATAGTGTCTTGACAGTGCACTCTGTTAATTGATGCTATGAGTCATGAATACGCGGACAAACAAACCATTTAAAACACGTGTTATTTTGAGATCAGGCCGGATTAAAAGGACGCTGAACTTCCTTTGTGTGGGTGTTACGAGCATTTACTGTCTTTATTTTACACTCTCTCGTGAGATTACGTATGAAAGAGCTGGATGAATCCTAAAGCACATAAATGAAGTATAATGGTGGATTGTTGTGACTAGATAATTAAGCTATTTGCGTCTCCAAAAGCATCGTATGGAAAGTATCATTCCAATATTTATTACTGATTTAGGTCTTCATTGTTTCTATGTGTTCTGTAGTTTTGTTTAAGCTACTTTAGATCGATATGATTCCGTAGTCCCTGACATCTACTTACTTTTTCGTTTCGATTTTTTAATTCTATTTTATCACAATCTCAAATATATTGCAATAGTTTTCGATTTGGCGATTTTATATTGTTGATTGTTTTCATTTGACTAAATTTACTACAATGCAATAGTAATAAAAATGGTTAATTTCTAGATTACAATTTTTACAAAATATTCCAAATTAGTTGTTTTGCATATGATATTTAATAGTAATGGTTAGATTTTGGATTAAAAATACATTCAGAAGAATAAAAGTTTTGTCTTTTGGAAAACTTAGGGAAGAATTTCGTCCGTAACGGACGAGCGAGATAATCCTTAAAACCATTAAAAAAAATTAATTTTCGCCTGAATTTATTCGAACATAGCACCTTTTATCATTTATTGATTTATTTGAAAGCCAGGCTAGGTTCACTGAGGCGCCTGCCCACCTTTCGTCATTGGTATCGATTGAAGGCGTAAACCTGAAATGAATTATTATACTTCTCATTATGATGCCGGGGTATACGTATATAAGACGTGTATTTCGCAACAGGAAGTCTTAAATCGCTTTTGGAAGCAGAGTCGACAATCTTTTGAACGCAAACTCCTCCTTGGTTCTTTCGTGCAGTTTGCTGAGCAGCCAAGGTCATTGCACGCACTCGTCGCCCGAGGTGGCAGCGGCCGCGACAGAATCGGAAGCGCCAGTTACCGGAAGCACTCCTTGCTCCGTTGCGGAAGCGCAGGGACGTTGGCACACGCGGCACAGTGATCGAAAGAAACGTTCCTTGGATCAAAACTCTCACTGATCTCGGTCAATTCTGAATAGTTTTGGATGTGTTTAGCCAGTGGCGGCTATTAGGGGGGGGGGAGCCGCCTCCCCCACTTTCTTAAAGGGAAGATGAAAATTTCATTTTGACAGTCTAAAACTGTAAATGATTTAAAAAATTACACCATCCTTGATGTGGTAATCACCAATAGTATTTCTATTGATTTATTTCATTATTTAAATCGTACTTAGTGGAAATATGCAGAAAATGTCACGTTATTGAAAATTGTCAGTATTTTTTTGTCCCCCCACCCTCCCACTTTTGATTCTCAATCGCCACTACTGTGTTTAGCCGTCAAGAAATGAACATGGCAATTAAGCAAAATTATTCCGAATGATAATGGACAAAAATACACAAAATAAATAAAAATATTACGAAGAAAAAAGATTAGTAATTGATCCCAACTTAATGAATATGAGTATTTTAAAGTACATCAGTATCACGAAGACACACTATCATTATCGTTGTAAAATAATGTGTCAATCTTGAATTTTTTCGAAATATTCCAATGGAATTGATTAAAAATTACCAATGAATTATGAAATAGTTATATAAAGTGAACCTTCTAATTATTTTATAGATGTATTTAATGTCATACTTTTGAATGCTTCAAGGATTCGGCAATACGTCATTTTCTTTCACCTAACTACATATGGAAGATTGTGTTCAGGCATATTAAGATAAATAATTTACAGAAATTTCTTAAATGAACCTCACCGCCTGGTAACAGATTATAAATAAATTTATTGTCAAAAAACAGTACAAACTGTGTATGACCACGTGGAGGGAAAAAAACTAATTTACTCTCCGGAAGCAAGCAAGGGACCATCCCATCAATTCCGATCAAGGGCCCTAAGGCAGAGGCGGATTCAAAAATTTCAGCAAAAGTTCCTAGATAAAAAGTTGGCTTCGAGTTATAATACTAATAGAATGTCAATATGTTTATAATTTTAAGCAAAAAATTACATGTACAAGATTAATAATGATATATTGAATGAAAGCCCGGAGTTCGAATCTCGGTCCTGTCTCCCATTTTCATTGAACATATTATGATGAACGATTGTTGGGGATTATAAAGGTTCCGAATCGACATTTATCTGGGGAGGGTAAGGTCCTCAAAACTAGTGAAAACCTCGTATCCGCCCTCTCTCACTCAAGAGCACGCTAGAAGAACTTGACATTACGGTTGTCGCCGATGCCAAACTGTTGAGGATATTGACTAGTACATTTTCTTGCTCGGCCACTGTATAGTAACTGAGCTGGGAGGTTGTGTGCGCGGAGGAGTGACTTGTGTCCGCTGCTCTGGGAATAGATCGCCAGAAGAGGGCACCGCCCTGCACTCCGGATGCAAGTGCCACTTCCGTGTTGTGGGGAGTGGACTACGTTTGTTCCAATGGTTGAAACTGCGTTTGAGGTCTCTTGTCGCTTTCTTCGGGCATCTGGTGTTTTGCCATTCCATGTCTTCTTACTATATGGACGAGGGTGGATTGCTAGACTTTGATGGAATTGATTCTGTGAGAATTGATTAAGTATTTATTTCGTTAGTTAGTTTTGATTCCACATTTTTAACAAAGTCATTATGTGGAGTAGTCTTGTCTCGGTTCTTTTAGTGGATATCTCTTTCATTACTAGGAGCGCCCATCTCTAATACATCACATTCTTCAATGCATTCCGCAGCGTACATATCTTCAAGGTTTAAGTTTCTAAGTCGGTGAAGTCTTCTTTCGTACTTTTTAGTTTTGTATTTTCTGTCATTTTGTAGTGTCCTTTCCGCTTTTGTTGGAGAATTCAGTCTTGTCTTTCCTCATCGTATAGAGTGCAGTCCCACAATACGTGAGTCACAGTTTCATCACCTTCTCCACATCTACACGTCTTGTCTGTCGTTTTCCCTATCCTTGTTAAGGTAGTGATGTCTTACA
The DNA here is from genome assembly GCA_002313205.1 of Laupala kohalensis. Classification (NCBI taxonomy): domain Eukaryota; kingdom Metazoa; phylum Arthropoda; class Insecta; order Orthoptera; family Trigonidiidae; genus Laupala; species Laupala kohalensis. Next base: position 99,520 of record NNCF01125825.1, read on the forward strand.
TTAATTCTTTAGGCGAAGGGGAATGATGTAGGTTTGGAGACTATTAGTTTCTCGGACACTTGCAGTTGCATTTGCAGAAATCAATTTAATTACCATGATCTAACACATCGTTCATATTAGTTGATATAACCTGCTTCTAGGAAAGCAAGTACTTCATTCGTATTTTCATTCTCATTTACTCAGACTCACTGTAAGATGTTGTTGCTAAGAACATTTGATCAAGTGTTGTGTTTTATGATTAAGAGTTAGGGAGTGAAATGAAACATTTTACTTATCAAAACTATGATTACAATCAGAAAACAAAATTATTACTGTCATAAACCAAAATTTTTACAATCCTAAAACGTTCGGTCATAATCAATCTTATATGAAATACGAAACGAAAGATACTCATGTTTACGACATAAAATATATTATCACACAAGATGAAGAGCACTCGTCTATTCTATGTACAGTAATCGAAAGCTAAGTAAACGAATGACAATCTATTGCTGGAGAGACGTGTAGTTTGGATAACTTCCAAAGATCCGTCTGGCGACATGATCAGAGGAATCGTACTGTTTAGAGAAATTATTGTAACGATGAAATAAATTGAGATTTAAACGAAGGAATTTCTTTGAGTTAACTAAAATATTTCTTGTTGTGCGTCTGTCCATGCCCTAAATGAGCAGTAATTCTTTCGGTATGATTGGACTAATTTGGACATTAAATTAATTTGGAGTATTGTAGAATATTTTTGTTTACTAAATAATGGGGAAAACTTAAAAGGAATTACGTTTTAGTAATGCCTCGAGTTTCCTGTCTAACGGTCTTCGGTGCCCCGGGGCAGATGTGCGTTACTGCTGCCAACGGTGTTGAGATATCCTTCACTACTCATCAGGAAGAGTCTGCTGTATTCTGCGTCATCTTGGTTTGCTCCTTTGGAGTGGTTAGCAGCGCTGAGAAATTTCTTTGCGGAAACACATACGTCTTCGTGGCGGAAGAGTTTTTTAACTGATACGTTTGGACACAAACTTACATCAGCTATATTTCTTCAAGAGATTCATATCTCACCGGGAGTTGGCGATTTATTGCCGTCACGTTTTTGCTTTTAACAGGGCCGCAAGGAAAATGGTGTAGAGGAGAATTGTTGCTTCGGTAGCCGACTAAAATGTCGCCAAATTTTAATAAAGGTATGGAAACGGGGTAAATATTTGGGTCAAGAATGTGCCCGTATCAGATGCGTCAAAATCCGGAATACCAGTGAAAGCTGTGTCGAAAACGTGAGTTTCAAGACTCATATTGCTAACAAACTATTTGAAACACACTATGCTAACGAGCAACTCAAAATTTCGCAAACGTTCTCATAAATCACAGTAGTAGTAACATCGTCGTTTATTTAGTTTGAAAAAGAACGTAGTAAAACANCAAAATCCGGAATACCAGTGAAAGCTGTCGAAAACGTGAGTTTCAAGACTCATATTGCTAACAAACTATTTGAAACACACTATGCTAACGAGCAACTCAAAATTTCGCAAACGTTCTCATAAATCACAGTAGTAGTAACATCGTCGTTTATTTAGTTTGAAAAAGAACGTAGTAAAACATTAGTTTCTTTATAAAACGATCAAGTGGAAATATTTATTCGAGTTTTCCTGGTAGGAGTTTGAAACAATGCATTCCAGTCGCGGTCGGGCCTAGATTCAATGTTATTATCATTAAATATTGTTTTAAATATTAATTTATATTCTCACCAAGTTATTTCTGCACACTATCAGAAAGCTCTGTTGTATTTTCATTAATGAAAATGCTTTTTATAATTCACCGCTATCGTAATTCAGTGCCAAAGTTAACACTTTGAACGTGGTGCGAACTTTAAATATTCCTCTTTTCATCGTGGAAAGGTTTTTATTCTTATAAGCCACAATCATTTATTTTATTTATTATGAAAACTGATGTCGGTGGTCTAGTGGTAGCGTCTTCCCTTCGACGATCCCGCTGAGTGATAGAGCGTGGGTTCAAAGTCTGCTCAGCTGAATTAGGTGAGGTTTTCATCTAGAATTTCCCTCACCTACTCCAGACAAATGTCGGTTCGGTACCATACGCTCCCCGGCAACCCAACATCTCTCCATCCCAATTTCCTCTCCCAAGTCCAACGATTAGGTGGAAGAGCAGACCTCATGGCCTGAGCCTCGCCAAAAGACCCAAAATAAATAAACCACAATAATACAATATCTGTTAAAATGTTTTAAAATAACCTCAAATCCAATTAATAAATGCCTTCTCGAAATGAGAAAAGCCTCCGGAGTACGTGAAGTGTATGATGTGGTTCTTCGACTGCTGTATTTTCTCAATCGGAGTCGGTCGCGTGCGGGTGGAACACTCCTACTGCTTTCGTGCCGCCGACGGAGAAAGGGAGAACATCGTACGCGCAATTACGTGGGGAATGCGAATGTTCCTTAAAACGACCGGACGGAGGAAAGTGTTTAGGTTCGGAATTTTTGCGCAGGCGGAAGTGGAGCATGAGTGAAGAAATGGGAAAGGATTTCGTTCAATGGAATTCCAGACTTGCGAGTTTGCAATTACCGGAACGGGTCATGAGGTATCAGGGATTTTGGAAATTTGCTAGGGAGGTAGAAGAATAGAAGGTCGTAGAATATTACGGGATAAACTTTATTGACAAAGACTTAGAGGTTGGCGAGCTCTAAAGCCCCAGTAATAATAATAATAATATGGACTGTCAATTCGCCAGATGGAAGACAA
>NNCF01125825.1:102836-141495 GCA_002313205.1 Laupala kohalensis
GTTGAGTACACATAAAACTAAATTAATATGAGCCATAAGACAACACAATCATGCAAGAATATAGATAGTAAATGTCGACTGTGCCAACAGTATAAAGAAACAATAGACCATATAGTTTCTGGCTGTCCAATACTGGCAAAAAAATTAATACATACACCGCCATGATAATGTTTGCAAAATTGTACACTACAGAATTTGTAAAGAATACAAGGTAGATGTAACCGACAAGTGGTATGAACCTAACCCACAAACAGTTACGACCAAAGAAGACATAACTATCATTTGGAACCAGCAAGTAGTAACTGATAGATCAATATCTACTAACAATATTATAGCCTGATATAGTGCGAAACAGTAGAGACAAATCTTGTCGATTTATAGATATTGCAGTGTCCAAAGATATGAACATTTCACAAAAAGAAGATGAAAAAATAATAAAATACACAGACATCATAATAGAAATTCAGAGAATGTGGAAAACAAGACATCATTCCAGTAGACATCAATACACAGACATCATTCCAGTAGTAATAGGGGCATTAGGAACTATCTATAAAACAATAGAGCAATCTATACAGACAATACCATAAAATATGAATCTAAATGAAATTTAAGAAACATCTCTGTTGGGAACTGCCCATATCCTGAGACAAGTATTGTAGTTGTTATATGGATTATATCCAACCCTAGGAATGTGGTTCATTCCCGGTTGGAAGAAAGATACCTGCATTAGCTGAGATAAAATACGTAATAATAATAATAACAATAATAATAATTTATTGATAAAAAGCAGTTGCTAACTGTATATGACGCCTCATTGGGCAAGAAACTAAGTTACTATCCGGAAAGGAGCAAGAGATCAACCCATTCATTCCGATCAAAGACCCAAGGACAGTGGCAGATTTATTGTTTATAAAAGACGTTATTTGACGTGCTGTTCTCCTTTTAGTTCTTGTAGATATTGCAATGCTTTAGTTCCAATATTTGATGCCGAGAGTTATTGTGAGAAGATGAGCAGAGGCGGATCTAGACCGCAGTCAATGAGGGTGGGGAGCATTTCTGTTTCAAAATATGTTTGTTTTACGACAAAAAAATTATTAATATTATCTTTTAAATTAAATACATCAATTCGTCAATTAAATAATCAACAATTTACGATATTAAATAGTAACCAAATTTATTAATTGTTTATGCCTTTATCTGTTGAGAGTTCAGGTCCAATGGAGCAGGGCTATAACTCCCTTCGCTCCCACCCCCCCATAGATCCGACACTGAAGATGAATGAACTAATGTGTGCATAACTCTTGCAAATACACAATTTGAGCATAGAACATCTATCAGTGGGGCTCTTGTTCATTCGTATAAACTCAGTTGATTCGTTGCCAATGGAAATAATTTGAAATATTTTCATAATACTTATCAAGAATTGTACAATTAAACTAAATAAGGGAGTACGAATTTAATATTTGATTTTAACTTTTTTTCCTTATGAAAGAATTATTTAATGTACTGAGCAGCTATTTTACTATTTAAAACATTTACTACTTAAAACAAATATTTTCCCAGGAATTGCTATTCTATTGAATTAATAATGTAGTAGAAATATTAAAATAGAAGTTGCATATGTAGTAGATAGAGAATGATTATTAGGTAAAATTAATTTTAGATATATAGATACTTCTTGCAATTACATAACAATTGGATACACTTTAATTAAAATTTACGGCACGCAATTTTCTTCAATTGTTCTTGGGTCATTTATATAGTAATTGATGGGATAGCCCATACAGCAAATTATTTTCTTGTCGATCACGTGGTCATATACAGTTTTCAACTGCGTTTTCGGCAAAAATTAGAATTTGGTGAAGTCTGTTTATAACTTCATTTTTTGATTAATGAAAATACGTAGAAGTTATATGAGCATATGCACTATGTTTTTAGCACAGTTTAATATTATTGTCTCTGTTGTAAATGTTATCGACATTAATTTAACTAGGAAAATTTCTGAATTAAATTATGTGTACGATTAAATTTTTATGTTGGAACCCGCTGAAAAGTGTTCATACTAGATGTCCCATATCTGGTATACTCCTCGTCACTCTCTATAAAGATACTTTTCTATCCCACTACATATCCTCGCAGCGAGCGTGTCGTGGCATTTTTGAACCTGCCCGCCACATTAAGAATTCCATTAGTATTTATTGGCAGTCAAGTGCGTATGAGTTGTGGGGAAGATGTTCCGAGGGTCGGTTGTGCGTCTCGCAAGTTTTAGTACGCGCACCACCACACACGCGGGGAAATTTGAGATGATGATGATGAAAATGCACGGATGGTGTTAAATTATTTGGTCGCATCTCGGCTGTGCCAACGATTCACCCCCCTGCCCTCGCGCAAGAGACACTCCAACTTAAGACCCTTTTTTTTCGTGTGTGATTTTTCCCCCATAAAAGTTGATTTTCTTCTGGGAAGGAAATTCTTTGCCCGAGTTAAATCGTCTAGTAAGAATCTGTTGCTAAAACAAATCTCGACTTAATTGTACAAATTTCTTCAGCTCCAGATTTCATCGATGATGTAAGTATTGCTAATAAATCCATCGTTGTCTATTTCTGTCGTCAACATGATTACGGTAAAGCAGAATTCCAACCAGAGAACTCATCGTTTTGCCGTTTCCAAGTCTACATTAATATACAGAAATGTCCTAAATTGCGGTGACCTTACCGCCAGATAACAGATTAATTATGCAGTGTTCGAATCTCGGTCCAGTCTCCTATTTTCATTCAACATAACATTATTAATCTACATTGACAGTCATTTCTGAAACAGTTTTCTCTCGTGATGTCTATGCTTCCTTCATTATTGGTGTATGTCTGCGGTTGCTACCATTTTTAGCTTCTCATTTCACCCTCATTTGTAGATACTTGCGCATTTCATTTTCATCATGTAGTAGAGGTAAAAATGATCAATTATCGGCAATAGCAATTATCTCCTTCTCTGTGGTCGGGAAATCAATTCATGAATTTCGTACATTATTTTATTTCCTCTGGGTCTGATAAGTTTTTGAAATGCTGCTTTGATTACATAATTTGATTCCTCACGATGCTATGTTGACAATGAATGTATTATGTTTGTTTATGACTACAAGATGAACATTCAAGACTAAAGACAACTCTTTAATTTCTGTCTCGGTAGTAGTTGAAAACTTGGAAGACCGATTCAACCACAATTACGAATATGTCGATACTCTTGAACGATTGCTACGATGCCGCCTCCTTCATCGTCTGTGGGATTTAGGAGCGTAGTTGGCCAATAAGTATAAAATTAGTAAGAATGAAACAAATAATAAAGCAATATTTACATTAAGTATACAAAAATTATGAATTCTCCTGGAATTTTTTTGTATTGTAATATAATCAGAAAGTTTATTATATCGTATGTTCACAACCATAGGCAACATCAGTTAATATATCGCAAAACATGTAGTAAACGTTTTCATGAAAATTGATTCCATCTTGAAAGTTGTTGGTTATTGTGAAAACCCATAACTCTTAACATATTTTTCTACTTCTAAACAGCAGATTTGGACTGCACTACTTAATAGCAATTATTAGTCATTTAACGAATCAAATTTTTTTCATATTCTAACGATAATTTCATTTACAACTGCTCTTTTAATTATGTTATGTTGATTGAAAATGGGAGACGGAACCGAGATTCGAACTCGGGACCTTGAGCTTAGCGCAATCTAAGAGATTTCTATGTGAACTGCTCTTTTGTTTCTAAAATGCAAGTACAATTGTATGAAATTTTTGTGCAGCGATACTCATTTAATTTCGTAATAACTATAAAAATTGCTACGCACTGAAAAAAATACCTGAGCTAGGGTAGCTGATGTATTGGCTGCCAGTCGGACGGACAACACATGAGCTCGCACAGCTAACATCCGTCTGCTATGACGTGAATTTTCGACCTTCTGTATCACAGCGTACAGAATTAGTTCTCACAGCTTAAGTAGCTAATCTACAAGATAAGAAATGGGAACCTATAGTAGATGATGATGCCAACCAGTAAGCATGTAATATTGATTTAACGTGAGTCGATGCCGACTATCTGCATGCTTTCTTCTCGACTTTCTTGACGATATTCATTATTATTACAACTCCATGATATTACCTTGTTTCATCACAGGCGAACAGCAAATGTTCTTTTCTTTTTTTCCACGTCCGTCTTCAGGTATCCGACAGCGCCAATCCAGGGTCCTTTCCCTCTGAAGGCGCGAACGTTACCATTGAGTGATTTAATATCTTGTGTTGCGTTGTCTAAGAATTGACACCATAGTATGGGTTACACGAATAGTAAATATGTAAAATAGTAATCATCTCTAAGATCTTGAAAAATATTTAAAGATAATACCAAGAAAATAATGTATCCAAATGTTTCTTTATTTTGAATATTCCATAAATTTACTCTTATTATATTGATACATTTGAAAATATCATTATTTAAAATAATAATTAGGTATTCGCCAACATTCACCTTCAGAAATTCAAAATATCATCGGTATACGGCTGCTCGACGTCCAAGAAAACACTGTAAATATTCGTCATCTAGACCTCAAATTTCGGGCAGCGCAACGTCGGGATGGCGCTGTAATGAATCTTTTTTTTTTCAAGTAAACAACAATAAATAGTTGCGAAAGCCATAGTCGATTTGACTCTGTGAAACAATTGCTGAGGTTGCAGCGCCTCATTCATGAGCCAACGAACCGAATGCATAGATGGTAGCGCAGCCGAGTATCATTTAGCTGCAACTACGAACGAGATCAGCGACGAGGAACAAACTACAGTTCTTGTAGCTATGTCGGATTTTTCAGCGGGGCTGATATGTTGTGCGCAAAACTTAAAAGGTTTAGCTGTTGACGTAACTTTCTCCTGCGTTAGCTTCCGTTGTGTTAGCTTCCGCTGTCATAGAAAATTGGTCTCGTTCAGACGAAAACTGTTTTAGGGCAGCTATAGCATAAGCTGTGGCAGCTAATGGTACTGTCTGTTCGCTAGACAGACAACGCGTGAGCTATCACAGCTAACTTTAGGCTGAGCTATCGAACTTATTTTTTTCCGTGCACTTCGCGTGGATTGAATATCCTTGAAAAACACTGTGTGTATAACTGTTTAAAAATTAGACAAAAAATAATACTTGTGCTCTGTTAAGAAAGAAGAGAAGATGAAGAAAACAAATAATTGCATTAGCCTTGTAATGACTATGTTACTGAGTGGTATAAACACAAAAACCAAGATATACATTTTTTAAACTGTAAGTTGGCTATTTCTCTAGAAAAATTTTTTCTCGAGAGTCGGGGCTGAGAATTACTCTCACGCTAGCGCATCTCTGCTGCGTGGTCTATACATATTTAATCGGACGGTGACACCTCATTCCACGGGGAATGCGCTTGAGCGTCTTGGAGTCCCTTCACTCCCTTGGCCTTTTCTCACTATCTGTCCCAAATTAGAAAAATCAACATTGAAGGCATTGCTCATGGGGGCGGGGGACAAGGGACAAGGAGTTTCCTTTACGTATAGTATCTTTAATTTCATTTTAAGTTTGTTATCTCTGGACCACATTTTTGAAATCTCTCTATGTGCGTTTAAAAAGAGTTTCTCTAAAGATATTAAGAAAATTAATATTTAATAAAACAAAAAAAAAAAAAAAAAAAAAAAATCGACCGNTTGTAAATTTTTATAAATATTTATAAATACTCACGACGTTTCGAAAGCTGCTTTTTGTGATCTGGTGATTGTAGTTTGTAAACAAATAAATGAATGTTATATCGCCAACAAAATACAAAGTTTAGCTGCATATACATAAAAAAGAATTTTACATACAAAGTCGTTCAGAATATTTTAATAGAAGTAAAAGAATGATAAGAGGCGAGGAAATTGTCAAAATCGACCTTTCCCAACAATAAGATAAAAAAATTGCAGTTTTGTTGAACTCCGAATTTCGTTTTCTCCCCCTTATAGAACATGAAAAGAATGGTAATGAAATAAATGATTACTTTTTATGGATTTTTGTTTGTTCTATTTCTATACATTGAATTAATGTTACTATGTTGATATACTCATAAAATTCGGTTTTCTTAATACAAGAATTATTATTCCCTTCACGTAAGAGAATGAAGTATGAGGACTACTTCCCCTTCTCGTGAAGGTGCGGTAGTAATTGAAACATGAAGGATATTTTCTGGTCGTGAATACGGCGAAAAGTAAACGAGAAATCTTACACATCTGTTTTTTACCTAATTTTAAATTCAATAATTTCTCATTACACTCTTTTGCGAAATTTGAAAAATAACGTCTTCAGAGATATTGTAAAGCGTATTTAGAAAATTATAGAAATATCCTTATTTATTAATAATATAATATACTTAAATATTTATAGAATTATGTTTATTTATCTTAATTTACAGGAAGCTAAATCGTTGTCACCCCGTTACAACGCTGCGAAAATACATTTCTGCAAGTGTTGACTTTTTATTACTTATCAAAGAACAACGTTGTGTAGTTTTATTTTAGGAAGGTACCCGCAACAAATGCCTTCACATTTTCTTCCCCTGACTGTGCTGCACCTTTGGACCCTACTAAGATGTTTATGTTTCTCTGAGTCAATACTGGGTGTCGCAGTTTCTCTGTAGGCCACATACCTAGAGATATGATAAATGTATTTGAAATAATTTATTTATTACGTGTAGTTTTTCTTTCCATGATAGTATTGAAAGACAGTACGTCTACAGAATGTTTTATTAAACCTTTTATGTTTTTCTAATGCTTTTCTTTTAATTTCGCGTAATACGTGGATATATAACACACTAATTTGTTTGTTGATTGGTTGACAGTTTTGTAAAAAATTTATGTGGTAGTTAATAAAATGAGAGTGACTCAGATTTTTTTTTGACAATATTGACAGTACTTTTGTTTTCTATCATAGTGATATTTTCATTTTTTACCTTCCTTTGATGTGAAATCGAATGAATTACAATTTTTTTTGTCAGAACTGTAGATACTATTAACATTGTTTAGTTATCTTTGTGTTACTACTCAATGAAATTTGATGGAATATTTTAAAGGAATGTATTTCCTTATAATACGGATGGAGTATATAGTTGGGATAGTTCTTTATGGATTTTTGACTTGACTTTTGAACTGACTTTATGGAAAATTCGAAAAAAATATGAAAAAAATTTATTCTATCCAAAACTTGTTAAAATATTGAAACATAGCAAAAAAAATACGATTACGTTCGCTGAGGAGTGGCTTGTGTCCGTTGGTTAATGGGACGACCGTCCAGACCTCGGCATCTCCCGCACCAAAGCAGTCGTTTAACATGACCAGTAATTACGAGTGTGGAGCTCTTTAAAGGGGGTTGAATGAGTTTTGTGGCGTTCCTCAAGACCGCGTCTTTGGTGTTGCGCAAAATTTAATTAAAGAGGGTGAATTAATTCCGTGAGAACATGCAAAGTTTCATTGCTTCCACGCACTATTTCTCTGATGTCCAGACCCGCATGATTTCATTTAATTTCTCAAAACCTTTTGTCTTCCGGGACGCGTGAGGACAAACGAAGGTCGCCATTTAAGAAAGGATAAGTTCTCTTCTTTTGGAGGATTTTCTTCATCTCAGAGTTCTGTGTCGTTAGAAAGAGTTTCCTTTGGTTACTCTTAATTTTGCTCTGGTGTTCCTTTCACCGAGTGCTTTTGCAGATAACTCTCGGAACTTTGCATTTCAAATGAAGCTTTGATACTTGAGTGTTGTTTTTCTGGAGATGGTCGGAATGTTTTTCTTTGCTTATTTATGGTGTAATGAAATGGTTTGACTATTCTGCCTTATAAATTATATAACAATGGGCTAAAATTGTAAAAAGTTGTGATTTGGAAATTTTAAAGCACTCTCCTTTCATAATTCATATAAAATACATCCATATAAATTTGGTTTATAATTCAAATAGAATACATAGGATAATATTCCAGTTGAATATTGAGGTGTTTATTTACTTATTAAGTATTTCGTAATTAGTTTTTCTCTTTTATAAGAAAAATGAAGTATTGATGTTAATAAAAACTGAATGTTAAATTTCATCGCCATGTTCAATAATTTTGTAAATTCTTCGAGCTCAGACGCGGATTTGGAATACAATTAAGATTCGAGAATCGAGTAGTTCATAAGTGTTCTCAAACTGAGAGGTTAACATCGTGGGCAGAAACATCACAATTCTTGAAACATCTATGTGCATGAGTTGCTGTTCACTAATCCTATCTCTGCTTCACACTTGTATCATCCTCATGATTTAGTGGGACAAATTGTAAATACTAACGTGTAAGAATATGCACACGGTACAAATCCCGTCTTACCGTTGTTGAGCGTTCAACCACGCAGCGCCAAGATAAAGAATTCCAATCGGCTTACTGCAGAAGCGTCTCTCAGGATGAAAACGTGTGGGGCGTGTGAGCCTCAAGCTAGTTAGTTGGGATACCCAAAGCGGATAACGTGGAGACTGCAGTCCAAGGGTGGGTTTAGAGATAGAGAAGGACAACCGAACACAGGGAGTGGGGAATGAAATCCTGTACGTGGATAGACGCCCGTTTCCTGACCTTTCGCCATCATTACGGTTCTTCTCGTACGTTCTTCTTTCTTCCGTTTACTCCTCTTTACCTTTTAATGGTGGATTTCTGGACGGACGAACTTGCAATTACCTGAACTTCTTCTTAGTGCAATAGATACATCTTATTGTGACAAATTTTGGTATGCTTTTGCTTTTTCATTTTAAAGTAATTAACTTGACTAAAATCCTTTATTTGTTTATTATTTTTGTCATTCTTGGGTGGAACTTGGGTCGATTTTTAACATTCTTTCCAATATGCTAGAGACTTGAAAGTTTTCATTGCTGTAACTTGTCTAATTTTTTATACATATCTCTCATTGTCTCCTGTTATACTAAACTCATACCAAAATGTTAGTATCATTTCAAAGATAATTTTTTGAGTCGCAATTTCACGTTTCAATAATATACTATTTATTCAAAGATTTGACGGATCACTTCATTGGAAAAGCAAATGACCTCTTACTAGATCTCTTGCGACTGCTTTTCTCGAGTGTTTCTTTCAAATGAAGCATTTATCAGCCAGTATACTAACTTCCTTATGGACGTGATAATGAGGGATAATTGTATAATAAGGGATGATAACGCATAAAAAGTTTCAAGTTTATTGAATTATCGCGTTCAATGATTACGAACTTAACTTTCTTAACTTATACACGTAAAGCATCTCCAGAAACACAACAATGCATCACGTAACACAAAGAATTAATTTCTTTAAATTCTTTTTGTTATTATTATTATTATTATTATTTTACGCTTACATTACTGTTTGTAAGAATGATGCTAAAATGCTCAATTTGTTTGAGCACACTTATCGGAATATACATTTTTAAATTGTTTATATGGTCTTACTAGCTGTTCAGACGTTCAGTTCAATTTGTTGAATGTCTAAAGAATATATTTGATATCTACGCTTCTGCTTCATACTCTACTGTCGGAGGTTCTATTCTATCACTCTCCAGATTTCGTATGTTCCACCCTGACTAATTCAAAACATGTAGCCTGTGTACTACGTCATCCTCATTCTTTCCTTCTTCAACCTCACCGCACTTCCTCTCTGCTTCTTTCTTTTCTTCGTTGGTTTCTTTTCTTACCATCAGCTTCGCGCTGCACCGACCTTGTTGGTCCAGCTTGTTATTATCGCAAAAAGTCTCACTGCTTTGTACGTAGAAGAACGAGCTGCTGCTGGTCTGAAAAAAAAACCGATTTGCTTATCTCTACTCTCGTCATTTTACATCAACAAAATTAACAACTTCCCTCCTTTTAATTCCATCCACAATGTTTGTAGTGAAGGTTACTCATTTGTACTTCATGTTCTTATTTCTCATATTCTGCGTGTCATTCCGCTGCAGACTTGAACGATCTTAAAATTTCTTAAAATTCAGTAAATTAAAATTAGGTTAATTCCTTTTTTATAAACTGCATGTAGTTTGTACTGAAAAGATAATTTTCTTCTCTTTCACAGTAAGTGACGTACTATTGAGTATCCACAATGGAGTAATTGAAATTTTTTCTATTATTACTTCTGCGTTAATTGTTAATATGCTGAACACGACAAAGTAAGCTGACATTTTCTTTGTGCGATATTTCGTGTTGCGTGGCCTCGTATTGTCTTGGCGCCAGTTGATCTCTATTAATCCCCAACTTGTGATCCAATGAATGCGAAGGTATTTCGCCTGCTGTTGCTCCTCTGATGCGGGTCGTTTTATGATCCAAGGAACTTCGACGTTTTGCAGCTGACATTGCAACGCTTTTTCGGTCATTATTTTACTATACAAAAGACTTTTTTTATAAGAAAGAAACGCTCTTGTGGACGTAAATATTGTTAATAATATTTGAGAATAAAGAGTATGGTGGATGAATGCATTTCTTTATTTTTGACGATATTGTTGATGGATGTATTGTACTCATTGCTAACTTGCTATAGAAGTATTTTAGTTCTCAAGAAACAAGTGTGTGCATCTCAAATAATGATTGTTTAATGAAGTTGTAAGAAAATAATCCTTTTTTGCGTAGAAAAAGGTCATTTGCAATCAGAATTACAGTAGCTTGTGGTACATAACATAATATGAATGTAAAATAACGTGATAAGTAATGTTTGTAGTGTTTCTTCAGCAATTTTAAGTCAATATATTACTTACAATTAAAGCACATATTATTTCTGAGACTGACGATGGAATTTACTTATATTTGGTCGAATTATTTTAGAAGAAGTATTGGGAGGTCAATTAGTTAATGATTTGGTAGTGTTGTTGTGTTATTATATCCCTAATCCCTTTTTTTAAGTTAATTGTTAAAAGAGATAATTTTACCCGCCGACTTAAACGAAAACTTTATATGAACTCGTTTCACTGGAAAACTGCGGACTGCTACGAAACTTTTAAGTGTCGTATATTTTAGGATAGGGAATATAATTTAAGTCATCAGAGATTAGAATAAGGAACTAAGTTTCAAAATGGAGCAGTTACTATTTAGGAATATATCATTAAAATATTTAAGTAATGATAGTCAATTCTACAAATAACAATTGCGAAAGATTAGAATTTCCTACTATAGAAAAGAGAATGATTGTGAAAGTATTTCTGAAATTAGTCCAGATTATTTCTGTTTTGACGTGAAAAGCTGTGAAGGAATAAGAGATGCATCAACGAAAGTCGTGACGGAACGCTTGCTGTTGAGGATTTGGAATGGCTATTTCTGCTTCCATGGCCACTCATATTCCGAACCGATTGCGACTGTGCGAGACGTATTTTAAGATGGTGACCTAGACATACTAAACCAAAACGTGGGACTGAAGAGCACACAATTTCTGGGGACTCGTACTGAAAGTCCACCATCGTCTACGCTGCTTTTGCTTCATCATTTAATGTTCGAATAACAATCGAATCTCACTATAGTGACTTCTTATATAAATATTACCTCTTTAAAATCAATATAGNTTTTGCTTCATCATTTAATGTTCGAATAACAATCGAATCTCACTATAGTGACTTCTTATATAAATATTACCTCTTTAAAATCAATATAGTGAGCCCTGGAACGTGTTTAAATTTTATCGAATATAAATATCTTTTTAAAATAACGCAAAAATATCTCTTTAGTGTATTAAGACAAATTCAATCTGAAAGTGATGGATTTTAAATTTCCCGTAAGGCAAAATGGATCTAGAAGACAACATGACGGCTGTCATTTTTCGCTATCCTATTATTAAAGTACACACACTCGCGTCCAGGAATATCTAATCGGATTTCTAGACTTTGCGGTTATGTTGGCACTGCAATATCGGCAAGTGATTGAATTGGTTTCAATATTGTAAAGTAAATCATGACAGTTTCACTGTTGTGTGTAGTTCAGTTGGCTAAGTTCATTCTAGCGTCATGGTACAGAAGCTACAATTATTTCCTAAACGTGAAACTTTGTTAAATGATTGGTAAGCAGATAAAATTGGTTCAATCGAGAAGGGAATGTGTAAGCGATGTAATTTAAGAAAATTAGACGCGATCTGCCCCGTTCGTATTATATAATTCGTGCTTGCAATACATTCTTTAAGAATTAGTTTATAACGATATAGTTTGTTTTAGAGAATGTACAAAACTTTTTAAATAAATTTTAGAGGTTTCGAGGTAAAGCGCAGTCGGTAAGGTATTTCATTTCACTTCTATAAAAATTGATAAACTCTAACCTCGTGAGAACAAAATAAATCTTTTCTGGAATCTTTAAGACATGAATTGGACACAAAAGAGACATAAGAGAATGAAAGAATACGTTTAAAATAAGAAATCTAATATAAGAAACAATGACAAAATATCTATAATTCGGACATACATACTCCAGAGCAAATGTTTAAATAATAAATCTTTTGTAGGGCACACAGTATACTATGTGGAACAAATTCATCTCAAAATTGTCTATCTCCCGATTGATTTTCAAGGTCATACAAGAGAATTCACGAATCTCCTCTCTTGCACACTATACAGACTTTCGAAATCGTTTTGAGAAATGTCTCTATCTGTATGGGAGAAAGACAATTTTGGGATGGAGTTGTTTCAAATTGTATACTGTACACTCTGCTGAAGATTTAGAATGTATACATTTGTACAAATACACTGTCCGAATTGAAAATACTTTGGCACAGTTTCGTATTTTATTTTAAACTTTTGTTGTGTCAATTTTTCTAATTTATATCCTGTTGATTAAAAAAAATTATATATTTTTTCTTACGAGTTTGGATATTAGTTTTTTTTAAATAGAAACGATTTGAAGTACTTTAGAGAACATTTTTACATCGAATTAATTCCATTGAACAGAGCTTTCTCTAAAAGGTTTTTTACTCATCCTCTCTGCACGGACGGATTTGTTCGAAAATGTGTGACGTAGGTAGATGAAAAGGAAAATGCCGAGCGCCCGCCTTCTGTGAGGGGTGTCGCTGCGAGGCACTTCGCGAAGCGCTTTGTACCGCCTCCGCCCACGCCTCCGTCGCGTCGCCCACCATTCGGCGCGCGAGCGAACGAGCGCCACGGACGAGCACCATCGTCCTCCACCTGGCGCCGTGAGGGCACCTGTTGGTGGTGGTGGTGGCGGCTAGCACCATCTGCCACGCCGCATTGCAGCAAATTGTCTTATTGCTGCTCGTCCAAGTTGTGACGTTGTAATGGAATCTTGTACTATGAAATTTGTTCGTGTGATTTGAACTCGTAATGATGTACTTGCATTATTACACGGTGGGCATGTAGTGTGTATTATATGTTTCGAACGTGTATTCAAAATTTAATTGGTCATAGGGTATACAACTGTTGAATGTGTTTGTAATTCTTTAATCCTCAATTTGAGAATATTACTTGACCAAGTGCAAAACATATTATGGGATAATTGATACTTCGGATAATAGCAAATTAAAATCGTAGTGTATCGTCTTTACAAAGCTGTTTATTTAAAGTAGTTGCTATGTTATTCTTGGTCATTTTTATACAATAGTTTCCATAATTTCCCTACACAATGCGTTTTTTAATGCGTATTACTGACTTTTTAGATATGGGAATTAGTTTAGAAATACCTAAACCGTCAACATGCTGATCCCTGCGACTCATTATAAAACTACAAGTAAAAACCTTGGTATAACTTTTTTTAGATTTCTTGTTGTTGTGTATTTCAATAAATTTTTCGTTACATACTTCATCTATCCGAATCAACCAATGTGAGTGAATCGGGATTCATAGTTCAATTTTTTGATATCGTGAACTTTCTTCTTTGTTTCTCTATGTCAGTTACAGCTAAGGAAACTACACCATATTCCATTTTTGTTGAGTTGAATATTTTGACCAAGTTTATACGTAAAAAATATTTTTAAATTGCAGCATGCTAGGCTTTAAAAAACCGACATCTTCAAAAAATTTAAACAGCAAAGAACCAGAAAATTTGATGGACAGAGTTCAGTTAACCTACCATGATTTTTTCCATCCTTTTTTTTTACAGATTTTGGTTCAGAAGCTCCGAAGACAATTTCTACAATAGTGTTGGAGACAAGTCCAGATTTCTCTTTTCAGTTAAGAGCTCGAATATATTTTGATTTGAATGTGGTAATTTGTTTGTTGACTTCAGTTTTTGATAAAAGAACTTTAATACTGAAACATGAAACTCCCAGTGCGACGTCAAGTGCTCTTAAACCTTCCTAATTTCCCAGAAGTTTTTGAATATTGAGAGAACTTTTGATAAAATATTCGTAACGTAAAAACGAAGAGTTGCGAATAATGTATTGGACTTCTCGCGTAACCATTTGCTCTAGCGATCCACTTCGCGTGTTCCATATTGATTTCTCGCGGGAACTTCCCTGCTATTCCCGGCAGACTAATTCTCAACTCTGTTACATCGAACCGCGCACGCAAAGCTTGCAACTTCGTGCCTTAACGGCGAGCATATTTTAGGGTTGGACCACAACGAAATAACATATCAGTTCTATTTGTAGAGAAATACAGTAGTGTCTGATGGTTGAGGTTTTCATTCATTTTCTTAGAACAATTCGAAAAAGAGCTCTTTGTGGAAAATTTTAGACTTAGCTCATATGAAAAATAGTAAAGTTTTATTTAAATATTGTACTTTTTTAAAATATTGTTTGTCCTAATTAACAAGGAACGTTGATATTAATATTCGAAAATTTTCTGCAATTTAAGAGTAATTGTGGAATTATTTATTACTCACGAGGTGACGTTATCTTATCCAAATTCTCTTTCAAAAGCCATTTAAACCCTTAAAATTTATTTAGAAATTACTTTAACAGACCTTTTTTAAAGAGCCACCTTTCGATACATTATAACCTATTTGTCTAGTATCAAATAGTTCGCTGTAAATGTAACAGGAACTTGTAGGATCTCCATGCTTAGTAATCCATTCCTTTGTTAACTTTTTTTCTACGTTTAAGCAACTTCCTCATCTACTTCCTTCGTTATTCTTGACACACTTAAACCGTTCGTGAGTGGAAAGGAGACTCTTGTATTAGCATAAAGGGGAACGAGGAAAATGTCTTCTCCGTGAAATTAACACGACTACCTGGTATTTTCTTTCCTCCGTGTTAGTTTCACCCGTCCTCCGCTTTAGCACTTGCTTCTCTGGGTTTTTTTCGCGAGCCTTTTTCGCATACGCTTCCTCATCAACCTTCTCCGAAGCACGTACTCTCTTGGCATGTTTGAGCCACTGTTTTATTTTTTATCATTTGGCAAATATGCTGGGCGCTTGCAGAAAGGAGAAGGCTTCTTCTCTGCGTGATGAGTCAAGACGAGAGCCGGAGTTGTAAAACTCGCTTCTTCCTTGTTCTCTGGATTTCTAAGACCGAATCTCTCGTCTCGCTTCAGAACTTGATGCCTAGTGGTCGATTTGTTTTCTACAAGATATCTCAAATAAAACGCCTCGCTGAAAAATATTTCTTGGCAATGAATGTTTTTGTTAATTCTTTTGAGAGGATGAGTTAATGAGATGTTCTATCTAGGAAATTTTTATAAGGATGTTTTGTTGTTAAATTATGACAGCTTTTGACTTTGCCACCCATTGAGGAGTAAAAGTGTTTATAATGAGAACCAATTAAACGCTGTAATATTTACAAAACATAACGAAATGAGAGATCAATCATATGAAATAGTAGACTTTTCATTTTCAAATTATTACTTTGTTTCATCATTGTATCTAGATGTAATTAAAAAATGTTCACAAGGGTGTGGAGTTGAACAAAACGAGAGGGATCCATATCAGACTCAGTACTTGATATTTACATATAATAATGTAATTAATATGGAAGAGAAGAAAGATTTCTATAATTTACTGGTTAAGTACACACTTTAGCTCTATCAATAATAACATATATCTCAATATTACACGAAAACAGGTTTTACCATTGTGGTTCATTTCGTTTTCAAGTTTCAATTAGTTCTTCACCAGTTGTGTAAGATGAGATTGGTTTTTATATTTACTACAATTCTTCAGGGTCTTACATTATGTATAACTTGTAAGACATGCTTATTTTCTTGTATTAAATCACCAGAGTCTCTTTTTAAACTTTTACATTTCAGTAATTGCATCAGGTTTTGTACCAAATACTCATAGATTTTTCATTATTTTTCGGTTAAGATATCACTCAGAGTACTTCTGACACAAGACATGTGTGAAAAACCGACAGTTTGTGTCAATTGCAAATATACTTGTAATAACATAATGTTTCGTTATTTAACTATTTTTCAATGCTTTTAATTTTTTTAATTTTTTCGAATAATTTTCTGTCGAATATGTGCTATTTTTAGGAAGATGAAAATAATATTAGGAAGAACTGTACATAATTTACCGCTATTTACAAGAGCACAATGGTCAATATACTATTTGTGTGGCGAATAAAGTATAAATGTTTGTGGTTCCAAATCGCCAGCTAGTACGATTTGTAACTTAATTTTTCCAGGGAAAAATTTGTAACGAAAATTGTGACATAAGTAAAGAGCGATGTTATTACAATCTTTATCTTTGAAAAGTGTCAATTGTTAACTGTCTTTGATTTCACGTGGTTTTTTCTTCATGGTGCTTATTATTCTTGTTGTTTTGTATCACGATCCATACAGGTTCTTCGTCTATTGCAGGGAAAGTTCTAAACAATTGAGAGTAAACTCTTTACATATCAACATTTAAGAAGTTCCCGACAATGTAAAATGTTATTAATGTCATTATTAGCATTGTTGTTTTTATTTTTAATGGGTCTTGAGGGTTCGCCAACATCAAGGTCATTAGAGCCTTTATTGTTGTTATTAAGTGAAAACCACTTCCACCCATCTTTCTCGGACTAGAAAACATCCCACGTGTCCTGGACGTCTCAGCTTCAAGTATATTCTTTCGAAACGACTCAACACTTTTTTCTGAGCGCTTGTGAAGATACATTGTATCCCGTTCTCGCAAGCTGCGCCGCGCCCGTCCGACCCATGCGCTCTTTTTTGTTGCTCTCCCACGCACGGCCGTTCGTCTCCTGCTTCTTGGCGCCTGGTTAGGCAACCCTTTTTACACTTGTGCATTGCGGACTCGCAGACGGTGGCGATTTGTCCTTCTACAGCGTTCGTTCGTGGAGTCAGCCTTCTATAGAGGCGTGTTCGCCTCGTGGAGAATTTACTGTCCATCCTTCGCTATTAGAACGCATCCAGAAACACCACTCCCTTTATTTTCCTATAGAGTAATTGTAATAATAATGAATTAAATGTGTATAAAGATCGACTATTGATCTTCCGACTTGGGACTACCTCTTGAAATGTTTTTCAAAAATATTAATTAATTTAATGTAGGTACATTTTCCTCAGATTTTCCTATATATTCGGCCACCTTTCAGAATAATTAGTGATAGATGATATCTGATATTACAATGTTTTAGATCACCGCTTCAAATGATACGGAAACTTTGACTCTAAAATAGTATTTCTATAAAGTTGAATCGTCCGTAAACTAAAAACTGTGTAAATAGTCAGTTCAAGGTATTTTGTCGGAAATTATATAAGACGTGGGAAAAGTTGAGACCTTCTGGATTTACTTTATGTTCCTTTTTATGTATCCGTGGTGGTGTCGGCGATAAACTGGAACAACTTTGAATTATCAAGATTGTAAAGTTCAAAATTGTTTTTAACTAAAGATGTCATCTTGTCAGAGTAACCTTGTGAGTGGTAAGTCCTCATATTATCACATGTGTCAACGTCAGAATACGTATTTAATCCAGAATTGTTTCTTAATCGATAATAATTTCTCTTTGAATCACACGAAGTGAAATTTTTCGACATATCAACGTTTCTCGCAATTTCGTTTTTCGGTGAAAGTTAAGAATCGAGCATATGCCATTACTGAAATATATGAAGGTAATGTCTGTCTTGTCGAATAATCGACAATGTTTTTTATTGGAAATAAATAATTGGTTAACTCGGAACATACTTCTCCATTTTGGTTCAGGATTTACTATGCAATATAGTAATGTAAACTTACTGGTAAGAGAAATACTCCTGGGTACAAGAAACTCTTCAAACGCATCAGTTAAAATAGATTTATTCAACTTTTTCGCTGTTCCCTCTGATGTGTAGTGAATCTCTACGTATTTTCAAAGCTGGATACTATGTATTGAAGGAGACCACTGAATCGTACACAATCAAAATGTACCTTTCATGGCAATAATTTTGCACGTAAACTGTGAGTGTATCTGGAGATTATAAAACACACTAGTTGAGAAAACGAGTTTTCGTGGTTCCGTTCTAATAAAATATAATGTGATTATACAAATATATAATTTACTTGCATTAGCGATTGCCAAAATTAACCCAGACGCAGTTGATGTTCTACTTCGGTGAATGTGTATTTCAAAATTATACAGAAACACAATTCTTGTGTCATCATATTTTTGGATTGTTCTGTGATGTATATGTGCAAGAACTAGGAAAACTATTGCCTTGGTACTCAGATCCTGCCCGCCTTTGTGTTGTCACGTCTTAATATTAACTATGTTCACACGGCAGTATACACAAACGTGTAATTGCATGAGGTCGTGACTAAGCGCTTACGTGTCTCTGAGCTTCAGCATGGTATTAACCAAGCGACTTCACATTTGGACGAACGATAATGTTGGTGTCCTTTTGATATACCCTGCGTATGTTTGTAGATGTCGAGAAATAAAACAATAAAGAAAGTTATGTTTACACAATTTTCAGTCAGAGGTTCAAAGGTTCGTCAAGGAGAAAATTCACGCTATTGCAAATTCATCGATTTCTTTTGTAATGTTATAGATTTTTTTAAATTTTAAATATTAAAAAACATTTTTTTGATGCCACCTGACAATCAGAAGAGATTTTAGTTTTTGTTCGCGGTCATCGTCCTGTCTGCCATTGCCAACTAGGTGGCAACCATACTGCTTATGGTAGGCCATTCAGCTTTCAAACAGACTTCACACTTTAGATTACTCATACATTCTTCAGAAACAAATTGTTTGTTACGAATTATATTGTCGATGCTTGTTACTATTATTCATGAAACAGAAAGTACAAATAATTCAAATACAAACATGGAAGATAATTTAACTTTTGAATGATTAGACTAATACCCATCAGAACCACCTTAATCTGCGTTATGATAAATGAGTTCACTTTCCTAGCATTTCTAGTTTCCATATTATTTATTGTTCTGTCCCTACATAGTTTTTTATTTCTCTTTTTTTAACTCGTTCATTTTTTTTTCGTGAAAAGTAGTAGTTATTTGAAGCCAACCACTCTCCTTCTACCTGTTTATGCTAGGCACAGTTTATTATATCTTCTCATTTTCAAATGGATGATCGTAGAAAAAAGAAATCTTATAATGATAGACTTAGCCTATGTTTTTAGATATTTTATTTTTCGGTTTAAAGTTTTAGCTCTTTTTAGCAGACCGCTCTGCCATTTCGTGTCCTCTTTTTGTGGCAGGGGACTGCATTTGAGGCGAGAAAATATACCCTTGGGTCAACACGCGATGTTTAGGTTGACTAACTTCCGAGAAATTGGAGAATCATCTGACTTTCTCTCGAACGCCATTATCCTCCGCGGAAGTTACCGAGAACATTGCGATTGAGTGCAAAACCACAGTCAGCTGAACAACTTTTCTGATGAGACATTGAACTGAAGGTGGCATAGATCTAAAATGATAGATTAAGGAAATTAATATTTTTTAAATTGTGTAAACAATTTTGTTATGAAATTAACCAAATCTAAATAAAGATTATATTCTTATTAACATTGATTGGACAATTATTTTACATCCATGAAGTTTTGTTAATTTTTTTCTTGTGTGCTTATTATTTTCCTCACAACTCAGTTATTGGCTAAATCGTAAAACAATTTTAACTGGAACATCGAATATTTTGAATTAAATTATGTTAAATAATTCTTTGATTGAACCTTAATCGTCGAAATATAACACGCAATGGATTGAAGCGTTTTCTGGTTAATGTAAGCGTAGTTTCTTGAATTGTTTCTTACGACCTATTAATCCTATTAGTTAGTTTTCTTCTAAGTGTATATTTTATTTTGCACCATTAATGTTGGTAATGTACCATAAAGTGAATACTTCAAGAAAAAAGCAATATGAATGGACTATTGCTTTACGTACTGAAGATTCTGTAGATTACGGTATATTGTCCTGCAAGAAAAGGTTTTGGACGTATCATTTTCATTGACTACTTATTTATTTTACAACCTGATTAATAAAGACAATAGTTGAGAACAGATCGAATTTAAAAAATTTCATTGTTAATTTACAAATGTAGTTTATAATGTGGTCCCGGGGAGAGCACACTGATGGGATGGTTTATTGAAGAGAATGTTGTGAAAAACTGTCATAGCAATTGGGTTATAATATTTCCTCCCTTATAACATAGTAATCAAATTGATTTCTATCTAATAACTTGCGTAATCAATAAAATATTTTACTCAAATCATGCTTTGTGACTTTAATTTATAAATATTCGATTTAATCGGAAGTTCTTGATCCATTATTGCAATTTATTCTCCATATTGGAAAGACGCAAGGAAGGAGGTAATAGCAATTTCACAAATGCTGTAATATTTTCACCGGAATTGTGATATGATTCCAGTTCTGATTCTGAGTGTCATCTCCATTCTGAGCATTATATGTCACCTGGCAGCAACCCAGATATTGTACTTCTATCCACCCATTCGAGTTTCTTGTGTGATATCTGAGCGAATTGCAGATGACATAGATGTGCGAGCGGGGAGGATTTGATTACAGGGTAGTGAAGCCGTATGTGAAGGGAGATGATCCTGTAGGTCATTTCCAATGTGAATATACCTCTTAATTGTATGAGAAAGACCGTAATCGGAGAATCAAATAAGAAATATTAGTAGATTTATTGTTCTTTATCCATAAGAGTCATCTGCTTTATTGCTTTCGTAATGTCGAGTAAAATATTGGCATTGCTGAAAGTAATTCTCATTTTCATTGGCTTGAATTATATTGTATTGGATTCATGGATTTTATTTTTTTATCGCTTATAACATGAATGATTCTATCTAATAATAACCAATTGAGTTTATCTGTGTAGCTTCAATCCGAACCAGAAAAAGTGTATGAAAACGTGGGTCAATAATTTGACAACAGGATTTTTGGGCCAATTAAAAACCCGGTTTCGAAAATTCCTCATATATTGGTGTGAATGCGGTGACTGGCAGCCATTGCAAACATTGGTTGTTTTTAAAACAGTTGGAAAATTGTATTCCCGCTAACACTTGTTTGTGTTCGAGTAATTTTTTAATTCCTTCTTTATATATGTGAAAAGGTATCTCCAAAAGACCAAGTCTCTTGGCTATTATTTTGTAATCCATGTTTTTTTGGTCTTTTTCATTTCTATGCAAATAATCTGATGTTTGGCTGTTGAGTACATCAAGAATTTTACGTGGATTCTGAGAAAGGGAGTGACGATCGATCAAAAAAACCTCATGGATGTACAATATTAGGAACTGTCTCTCTTTATATTAATTAAACATTAAATATTTCTAGAAACTTTCAAGTCTAATGTAAAACTAGATACAAATGAAGACAACGTAATTGTTGCTCGATTATAAAAATTCGTCATATCTGTGACTTGTGATTGTAATATTACATACGACGTTTTAACTACTCACAATGTATCGTTCGTTATTTGTGTCATCGTCAGGTTATCATTTTACTATGAGTGTTGAAGAATATATTGTCAATTTTGACTTACAATTAGTGAAGATTTTATTTATGTATTAGTCTCATTTATCGTTTTCTGATTTTTTAAGGTACCTTGTTTTAAATCATCAAGTGATAGTTTTGAAAATTCATTACATCAGAGCCAATAGTTTGTTGGCGGATATTTCATCTTCGTGTTAATTATTCGAGTTCTGCATCATAATGTTTTCCCTAAAAAAGAAATATAATGTAAACACAAAAAAGCGTTTCCACGTTTCTTGGAAAATATACAATACCATCCGTTGATTTAATAAGCCAACGTTGCGCAGTGCTTTCTTGTTGATATACGTACGGAAATAAAAATGTTTCCGACAGAAACATTTAAAATGCACAGTTCTTTTGCTCTTATTACAACTGCTATGATTTCTGTATAAAGAATTTTGGAGACACGACAATATATTTATTGCATGAGATTTTGAATATCAAATTATTTTCGGTTAACGATGTGTTTAATTGACGGTGCTGTTTTTCAGTATACTATTTTGTAAATAATGGTTTTTTAACGACGTTATGTTTATTTTTCAGTATCTTTAATAAAGAACAAGAATACATTGTTACTTTATTCTGTAAGAGAGAAGAAAAAAAACTAGATCTGCATCTTTCTCTCATTTACGTGACAATTTTCTTTAAAAAAATGTTAGAATTGGAATCGTTTTTCTTCGACAAGAACTACAGAAGTCGTTAGGCAACGCTTGCATTATACGAGGCACACTAGAAAACATTTCTGAAGATTTTTTTTGTCTCTTGGATGAGAAGTTGTTTAGTGACTAACCAGGAAAACCAATCCGGAACTTGCGACTTGTCTCCTGAACGGCTGAGCTGGTGGAAACGGTGATTAGTTCTTCCGGGAAAGAGCACTGCTTTCTTCTGTTCCTGTCCATTAATTCTTTTGATCTACCGCTTCAGCTTTCAGCTAATGGTGTGACGTGTTTTCGAGTGGTTTGCTGCTATTCTAAGTATCCATTGTGAAATATTATTTTTCTACGAACCCAGTGGTATTATAAAATGACTTTTTATGTTGCAAAATATAAACCATGCATATATACCGTGATAGTTTGTCTGCAAATGTGCCATAAATTATTGTACTCTACATACCAGAGATTTCACACACTCTTAGAAGATATTTCCGATGAATACTTCTAATTATCGGTTCAGATTAGAAATGCGGAGTAATAGTTCATTAATTTTTCCTGTTATCCTTTCAACAATATAACGAATAAGTGGTCATTGAAAGGTAGCCAGTCTGTTAGCGTAGAAGTATTTTCAGTGTAATTTTCTTCACTTTTTGAGAAAATATAAGCATAGTGCAAAAATAGATTTCAACTGTTGAGAAATTCTATTGCTTATCGAATGTAATGAGAGAGCGAAATGCCATGTTTGAACTTAAATCTGTTAATTTATCAAATTATTAATAAATGTGTCAAAAATGTGTGAACCAAAAGTAATGATGATGAGAAGTACTTAATTATGATAGGTACAATACATGTCAGTGGAATTTAGAACTATTTTGTCAGTTGTACTAATAACAGTTGTACCAACATAATTTGTTGGTTGTTTTTAACTTGTTTCTGCTATAGTGAATTATTAATATCGGAAAAAAAATTAGGTATCACAATAAAACATGGCATTAAGACCTTTTTCGCTATAAAGCCCAACATGGAGTGCTATGTGTGTGAAATTCTGCATGTTTCCTTTCTCCGTGTCATCAAACTTTGTACACAATATAATACTTATCATAGTGTTACAACCAAAACATCATTGAGACTGAAGAACTTGTGCATAAATAAATATACATATAATATAATTTGTGTAAATAAAACATGCATATAAAAATAATCATAAATATTCTTCGTTACTGGAAAATGTTTGGGAAAATTCCTCAATGTTAATTAATGTTGTGTTTAATTAATGTTTTTGTGTCTCAGTTTTACTTTTTTTATATTTCTGGTGGTCAACGTCCTTTGGTCTCCTTGCCTTTATCAGTGTTATTGCAAGGTTTCTTTTGCTTTTATATTCCTCGGTTTCATCTTCTGTCACGTCCTGTTTGTCCTCTTGTTTGAATGTATCGCCTTCAATTGTCTCTTTTGTTCTCTTTTACTCTCCTCTACGTCTCCAATCTTTCTTATTTTTCAAATCTTTCTTCTCTTTTGCATTCCATATTTCTTTCTCCTTTATATACCTTATTATTATATGTTCTGCTCTTTCTTTGCAAGCATTTCACAATTCCAAAACACATACCCCGCTGTCTCCTCTGCTTTTCCACATGTGCGTGCTGCCATCTCTGCCCTCACGCTTTTTATCCTTATTTTCAAATGCGTGCGAAGTGAAACTGTATAATAATTTTAAAGCGCACCACAAGCAGTACGAACCCAGTAGACGCCGCGGCGCGTCGTGTCCCTGGTAACGGTTCTGGAAGGTGACGCGCAGTGTACATTTCGTTGTGTGTCTCTTTAGTGCATGAGATCTCTCGTCTCAGTTACTCATTTGCCTTCTCCAGTCTAGTACAAACAGGAACAACGGGTGTGAGACCTAAAAACCCCTGTGCTCAGCGCACTATGACGGGTCACGAGGTTATATTTGCATTTGCGTGCCTCTCGGCGTTGCTTAATTTGACGTTGGGAAGTGATTGAGGTAGTTACGGAGTTTGGTGAATTGAATATGGTAAAGCTTGGTGTCTCAAATTGACAAACTTACTATTTCATAAAAATACATTGTATTGCTCCGTTTTAAATTTGAAGGCGTAAAAAGAAAAAAAAATGTTAAAAAAAGTTAAATGCAATTCAACATTTATTCTGAAAAAGTGCTGAAGTGTTTGGGAATCTGGGGAAGAGGAGAAAAGTTGGCCATTTCAAATCAATTCAATAATTTTTGAGTACATGAATTTATTTATTCATTCGAATGTTTCTTATAATTCATAATTTTTGACATTATTTATTTCGTTTTCAAGATTCCTTTATTGAATAAAGCAATCTCAATGAATTCCCACTCTTGTAGCTCTCTAAGGTATTCTCTTTGGTGATAGTATGCGAGTATGAATGGAAAAGTTGGAACAAATATTATATAGTAGTTAAAGTGTTTCGACGCTAAGGGTATGTGTAGATGGGGGATTTGAAACTTTTTAATGAAATGCAATATTTTAATAAAAATGAGTGGTGTGGTATTTGGTTGGGTATATTTGTTCCGGTATAGGTGTGTACGGGCAAAGATGTGGGCAATAGAGAATTTGTGAGAAGTAATGCTTCAGAGAACGGTTGGGGTGTGCAAAATAAATTGCAGTTAGGTAACAGTTTGGAACAGATGGGCGACAGGTCAGTTGCGAACATTCGGCGACTGCGCGACGCAAACTGAGTGCGCGAATGTTGTTGGCCGCGACGCACAAAAGGGAAGGAGAAGAGAACGAGCCAGCGAATGCAATGGGGAAGTGTTTCCGTGGGTTGTGACCCTGGGCTGGGTCTCTCGCGTCGCTGGTATAACATAGCTCGTAATTGGAAGGCAGCATAGCGAGTAATTCACGGGCGCTGCACAGTACGGTGCTAGTCGCTCCGCGCTCCGTGACATAGTGCTTGTGTTTGGCAACTTCACTGAAAAGTCCGAGTATGCCTCAGTAGACTGGTCTACGTTCTCTTATTCCAGTGGCTTCGGACATTTGTCTTAACTTCTTTCAGTCTTTGTTCTGATGTTCCATTTTTTTCATTTTGCATGACTTCTTAGGCTAAACATTAACTAGTGTTCACAACTGGAAAATATTACATTGTGTGAGATTCATTATGAACCTTATTATTATTATTATTATTATTATTATTATTATTATTATTATTATTATTACAGTAGAACCCCTCCTAACCGGTCTGGTCGGGACCGAGACCTTGGCAGGTTCCCGTGAAAAATCGATTTTCGTTCAAAAACAGCCTTCAATTTCACCAAGTTATCACGAATAAAGAAGGCAATGAGATGTAATTGCGACTCATTTTATTGTACTGTATACATACATAAAGGAACACGAAAAACATTAAAGAACAGTACTATTTATTAAATAATTTCTTATAAATATCAAATCCGCCACTGTCCTTGGACCCTTGATCGGAATTGATGGGATGGTCCCTTACTTGTTTCCGGAGAGTAAGTTAATTATACTCCACGTGGTCGTAAGCAGTTTGTAATTGTTTTTTTTTGACAATAAAGTTTACTTCCCTGTATCTGTTTTTTCTGGATGTTTATAATTTCCAGTTCAAATTATCATATTTCGTATCACGTCTTTGTCGATCGTGAAATACAGTGCTTATAGAATACGAGACAGTCAGTAGACAAAATAATTATCAATTCAATTCTTTTGTGTAAATTCGTGGTATTGTTCCAATGTTTGTGGTTGTCTAAGAAAGATACGTTCAACAAGCAATATTAACTGCTTTCCGAGAGATAAACCGGAAATTTAAATCGGTGTCAGTAATGATAAATGCCGACTCGTCAAAGAAAGTGACGATTTATCTCAGATGCATCAGCGTTATTCATATCGTATTATTTATGTTCATTTGATGGAGCAATTATAACCGGCAATCTTGCAAGTGACTGCGCGTCCCAGCGAAGGTAATCTGTGGAAAAGTCCACGTGGTAGAGCACGTGCTGCGTTGATTGTATTGTTTCACCGCCATTACTCTCCCGTCCTTTCGGGTGCACTATGCATCTCTCTTTTGCATACAATAGGTGCTACGTAAGTGATGCTTCAGTAAACCATTATAATTAACTATGTCATACAAAAAAAATATGAGATCTGTGTTTGGATGTTGGTGATTGCGTTTCATAGACGTCGATTGCATTAAAGATATATTTGTTATCCGTTAATTCAACACATTGATTTTTCTTCTTCATCAGATATATTAGCAATTAGCTTCGTGGTTTTCATGACAATTAATTCCTGAACGTTTAAACTAGAATTGTAATTGTTGGATTTTAATATAGATTGCCAAAACTGAACATATAATGACATCGCTAGCTTTCTCAATGCTACTGACGGTCACACATTTTTAACAGAAAATAATTCAATGTGTTGTTGTAAAATATGCTTAATCTAAGTTGGCCGTTTCAAGTAGAAAGACTTTTGGAGTTGAAATTGTAGTCAGTCTGGTGTGCTGAATTCTAGAAGTCTCGTTTGTTTTGGGGAAAATTATGTTATTTCCCCCAGAACTCATGTGCGGTTTTGACTGCATTTTAAATCGATAATATATATTTAAATCTAGCTAAAGCGTGCGATTGAATGTAACGAACATTCTCTATGATACGAACGTTTACTTTTCTTTGGCAAGACAATTTTATTTACCTAAATAATACGGTAGATAATACTTTCCCCCGTCTGCTAGTTGTAGACAAATTTCAATCGGTTTCATATTTTGCATCAAATAAGGTAATCATGACAACAGAACTTGTGAATAATATATGATAATACAGAATGGAGCATCACATAACACTCGTACAATCGGCTACAGATTACTAGCGGAGTTAGACGAGTCAGAACTGTCATTAGTTCGAACTCAAGAATTTAAGTAACATCCTATTCAAATCATTGAGTCAAGTAGCTCCTTTTCTTGAAGTAATTTTTAAATTCTGTTACCTCGGGAAGGAAAAGGTGAAATATGACACAATAGGAGATCATCAACACATCTCTGAATACTCTTCTTCTTCGCGAATGGGTTACTTAGGACCACGCGGAATCAACACTTTCTAGCCTTCCTTTTGTCGCAGTATTCCTTCATGCGCAATGAGTGGGTGTATTTCCGTTGTGCTGACCATGTAGATTGGATGGTCCTTCTCTCTTCTTCCTCGAAACCCCGCGTATGAGTGATTTTTCTGATTTCATTTCGGTCTTGTAAGTTTGGTGTTCCTAATTCTTTCAGGTCCTTTTCTGTCTGTTTGTACCAATTTGGTCTAGTAGCCTTGTTCTTTAAGAATGTATGTATATTGTACGTTAGTCTGTTCGGGTCCATTCTTTCTAAGTGTCCCAAGAACTGAATTCTTCTCTCAATGCTCTAAAATAAATAAATAAATAATTTTAAAGTGGTTTCAAATTGTGCACTCTACAGTACGATACTTCATTTGTGTGATTTTCTCCGTCCAGTTACTCAGAAAAAAATCATCTACCTGTAAACGTATACGATGATTATTATTATCATCATTATTTTTGTTTTTCTTGGCACGCCTGGTTTTGATACAACCTGTGCATTCTGTCGTCTGTTCGCCCTCCATCCTTGGACCCTGAGAACGCTGCAGCGCCCGTCGTTGCTGCGTATCTTCGTGCTCCTCCGCCAAGTCAAATAAACATCAGCTTACACATTAATGCCGCCGTCAGTCAGAAAGGGCGCTGCGCTGCAATGTGATGCGTAGCGTCTCGTCTTGTCTCGCTGACGACGCGTAGTCTCCGGTGAATATTTCAGCAGGGCAGCAGGACGAGCAGCGCTGTTTGTTACAACAGGAGGAAATTCTAACTAGGCACGATGGACACTAGCGACTTCGCTACGATGAGAGGGGACGCTAAACGTGATTATTCATCCATAATTCCTTTAATCGAGAAAAGTTTTCAAACTTACCATTTTTTCGACAATTTTTTTTCAAGATGGTGATGGTTTCTGAAATTTAAAAAATTGCTCTCATTGTGGAGTCCTTCGCTTCAATGGTTTATATTACTCGTCTTTATTGTTTTCTTAAAATATTATATTATCATTTGTAGAATATTATGATATGAGAGATATTTGAAATAAATAAAAACTGGCCACTAAAAATATATGGAGGATCATGCTAATTTCTTATATGAAAACGAGGTGTATTTAAATCAAAATTGTTTTAAAATACAAATTTTCCAACAAAATTTTATTAAGGGATTGTTAATAAATTATGTCATGCGATCTTTGAAGATTTTTACCCGTGTCACATTTCTGCAAGTTATGCCACACCCCTCCGCATCGTGACACCACAAAAACAACTTCCCCCTCTCATAGTAAACATTTATTAATATTTTATCCCTCCCATGATAAAAAGAAAAAGAGAGAAGATATCATCATTTCTATGCTTAAGAGGATTACTAAGGTCGAAGGTGTCGCACGGAGAAATGGTGACAATTTTGAATATTTATGATGTACCAAATGAAACGTCGCGCTTTCTAAAATACCCCCGGTTCCCCTCATTACGAATCATCGCGTGTCGCCTACCCCCACCCTCCTCCAAATACCCATTTTAATAATTATTATTTTTCTCGTTTTTCGTGGTCCGCTTTTGTCTCGTTTCGTGTGTGAGTCTATAGCGAGTGCATGAGAGAAGGCGGGTGACGGAGGAGAGCGTCTTCTTGGATAAAAATACATCTCTTGCTCCTGGCGCTTGAGTCGCTGCCGCCTGCTGCAGTGCGGTCGCTGCACTGCCGCTGTTGCAGTCGAGGGAAAGCAGGCGATGTGTTCGCTCGTTCCCCGGGCGCGTCAGCGATACTAGCGCTCCACACGTCGTGTCTCAGACACAGAGAAAAGCGTGTCTGGGAATCCCCGGGCATTTCTCTCGAACCACTTTTACGCACTTCAGACAGGAACTATCTGGGGTAACTTCACTCGAGAAAAGAAATTGTACGTCGTAAATATTTTATCTAGAATATGTTATCTTAAAATCTATTCAAACTATTTTTTAAATTTGATTGGTCTTGGATACGCTCCTAATTTTCCACTCGCTGAGTTTTTACTGCCTCATTCTATCTTTCTCTTCTTTTATTCGATATGTGATCTGGTCAAATGATGTGCATACGCTTTGTTTTATTATTGGTACCTGCACAAGCAGTAACGTTTGAGAGAAAACAAAACATCGGTTTCTGAAGATATTTCCATTTCGATGGCAAGTATGGACTGCAAAATATTTTTATGATTGAAGTTTGAGTGTTCATTAAACATCTCGAGATGGGCAAACTCTCATTCATATTGCCCCAGTAATCGGTGCATCGAAAAGTTTTCTCGTAGCCGAAGGCGAGAATAATGTGCAAGGGCAGGTTTCATGTTTGACTACTCGTCTACACTATATTCCCATCTCCAACTTTATTATTCGTAGGATCTTAGTATTACTTAATCTCTCGTTCGCTGGAAGTAGAAAGCTGCGAAAACGTGCGAAGTTCAGTTCAACCGAAATTGCAAGAAATAACAATCCAAAAACCTTGTAAAGATTTAACCCGCATCTATTGGGCAAAGCCGTGGCCACCGGGGAAATAGATGCCTTTCATAGACTAGTGACGTCACAGTCGAGATGCTGCGTATTATATTAATTACGACGATATTAAGAGTACACAGAACGCAGGTCGTATAAGAACATTTGTCGTCAATAGTTATTTATGTACATTACATTATCATCAAATAAATAAAATATTTATACGCATTGAAAATTGTTTTTTGACAAATTTATTTAATATAAAATAATTTTAAAAATTAATATTTTCTTATATTGAATTTTATTCATGTGAAATTAATTCTGGAAAAAATCTAGGCAAAATGAAATGAGTTTAAGGGAAAAGACTTACATTATAAAACAAGATGTCTTATATTATAGATATTTCATTATTATAATAATATATTTTCTTTTGTCATGACACAATATGATTTATTGCATTATTTCCTTGAATTATGTACTTCTGTCATAAATACTTACATTTACAAATCGTAGGTTTGATTATTATTCATTCTCCGTATTCTAATTAACAGTTTGGTTGATTAACTTTATAATTAACTTATTTTTTTTATTTCTAAGCTGATGATGCATTGGTGAAAAAGGTTTAGCTTTCATAGTCTCCTACCTTGCTACATCTGCTAGATATTATACACTAACATTTCAGCAGATATATCTATCACCCAAGAAGTAATAATAGAATATTAATATTCTGTCCCATAAATACACAAAGAAGTAAAATCTATAGCACCGCATGCAAACAATAAAATCAAGCAAATATCCATACTTTAATGCATTAACAAAATTATTTCAGTGCAGGACATGCATCGATATTGATATTGTTCAAACAATATGAGAAGCTAAATAAGTTGTTGGGTAATCAAAATAAGAAATTAAAGAAAAACTTTTGAAGCTTAGTCTTTTTATTTCTTAATCAAAACGTATGGTACAAACTTATGAAAAAGTGAAATATTTTACCAAGTAAACATAAAGTGAAACATATAAACAAAAATGAGCACGTTTTTACAACTAATCATTTAAAACTTATGGGTATTTGATAATATTACACTATTTATTTTGAGAATGTCAAAATTTCGCTTTTGTTGTACCTCAATATTTTGGCATTTTGGCATTTTTGGAATAGTTGTTGGTAAAAACATGAGACACACGAGCAATCACAGAAAAAATTGGTGTATCACATGACCTTTGGTTATTGCTATCAAATAACATTTCAAGTTCACACATGAGTGCATGCTTGAAAACCCCTCTTTTGTTTGTACATCTTACAAACATGATCTCAAATTCAGATGATATCTGGGTCTGAAATAATTTGTAACCGTCTGTTGTAAACTTGAATATGAAATGGGATGGTTTCTTATGTCCCCTTCCACACAAATTTGACAAATAAGAGGGTACATTCTTATTAACAAATTCAACAGCCAAATCTTTGTCACTGAGAATAATTTCCTTGCAATTTTCACAATCACTAAAATATTTCAAAAGAGAATGAGACACATATCCTGCAATAAACAGCAAAACAACCTCTTCATTGTTATTAATGCTCAAAATATGCGACTCAAAAATAACAGCGTTAAAGTATTTATCATTCTCTACTTCATCTTCTTCAACAGGAGAATTCACACATGTGGAGTCTTCCAGACTGAACTCTCCGGACGATGCAGACTTAAGTTTTAGTAAATTAATTTTTTTTGCATCAAATACTTGGGAGATTGATACGTGGTAACAGGAGCCACACATCTACCAATAATGCCCAAACCTACTCTCTAGTGGATCAGTATGAAACTTCCCAATAGTAAATATTTGCAATCTGCCTATTAACCCTTAACTTCAGTTACTATTTAGACCCACAAGCAAGAGTGCTTTCTCTTCTTTCGTTCGTTGGAATCATATGAAAGATTCATTTGTACGTCAACCTCAATAATTAGTTTTGAAAAACTGTTCCTGAGATAAAGTGAATTTATTAGAGAAACAGTCAGACAGCGCTTGGAGGTAAACCTTAAGTACAAATTATTTAAGACAGAACTCATTGGTCGAGAACATAATATTATTATAAATTTCCTTATCTGACAATACAGCGAAACAATTTATTTAAGCATGTTAATATATGAATTAATATTCATAACAGAGAGTCATTGGTGTTTAATCTTCGCACTAACATCAAAAACTAATCTCTAAATGACGACTTTGAAATTTTCAATATCCCTCTAGTTACTTGTGATAAGTTCTTTTGTAACATACCGGTGCCAGATTTCAGAGTTAAATCTGCAAAAGAAGAAAACAACTTCAAATCAAAAATATATTCATGCCTGCCTGCTGAAGTGATTGATGTCAAAACACATGTGTATTATAAGCAAAGTCTTTTTCTGTGTTTGTTATTGAAACTGGTTTGTTCCTTGGCGAATTGAAATGATACTTATTGTTTCTTAATTTGTATTGCTAGCTTGAAATGGTATTCGTTCTCGATCAAACTATTTGTATTATGTCTTAGGAAAGTTCTTGATACGGCGTTTCGCGTGAAAGCAAATGTGAAAGATAGTTTCATTCTGCGTGTTTGAACGTTACTGATAGCGAATATCGCAAATTTTCAGCGCATAATAATATAAAATGGTTTTGCAACAGAGCCGACTGTTTGGACATCAATCAACATCCGTTGAAGAGAATGGCTGCAAATTTTGAAAATAATCTCATCCCAGATGGCTCTAGTGATATCCAAACTTAATGAACTTACTATCGTCCCTAATGACCTGCATCTATAAAAAAAAGGTAAATGACGGATTGACAAGACGTGAGTCTGTGAAGGTGCCTAAGTGAAGGTGAAAAACGCATCGTGTCCTTGGAAGAGGAAGTTAAGACTATATATACGAGTAAAGAAGATGGTAAAAGCTTAAAAGTGGAATCTGTCATTGAGGAAATCTCTGATAGTGCGATCAGAATCATAGTTTATGGACTTCCTGAGAGTAAAAACAAGATTGTCTCTTCAAGAATTGAACATGATATAAACCATTTCTTATTGCTTATGAGTGCTCTTTTTTTATCCTGACTATGTAATAGATTGCTCTTTCAAAGTCGTTCGTATTGGCAAACATTCAGAGTCATATCCCAGTCCTCTTAAAGTCATTTTCCTAGAATTGTCGTTGAGTTTTCCAAGAATTATGATCTGGCCCAGGTAGAAGAACTCGATCCCAGTTTCAAAAAATGTAAGTTTCTCTCGTGCGTAAAGAGAATACCTAAATGATCTGAGATCATTGCTCAAACAAAGAGTTGATAATGGTGAGGATGACATCACCATCAAGTATGTAAACAGCATTTCTAAATTTGTAAAAAAACTTCCAAAAAACGTCCTAATCTTGAGGTTAGTAAGCTCCTGACTTATTACCAGAATACTAATGGAATTCGCACAAAGATTCAAGAACTAAAGAAAGCTATCTCAACATGTTTATATGACATTGTGGTACTACCAAAACAAATTTAACCCCTGATGTTAACAGTCAAGAACTAGGTTTCCTTGGTTTTGATGTTTTTTGTGCGGACAGATCCCTTGAATCCAGCTCGAAAAACAGTGGCGGTGGAGTTCTTATCGCTACCAGACCTAATCTTAAGGTCAACTTAATTAATAGTTCAATTCCGTACATTGAAACGATTTTCCTTTGTTACAACTAACTCTGCCCATCTTTTGATATGTGGAACTTATATACCACCTCAGCAACCAGCTTCCATGTATGAACGTTTTGGTGCGACAGTCAATGAAATTATGTCTTCGCCTACTGACTTCGGCGCTCTGTTCTACTTGTTGGTGATTTTAACCTGCCGGGAGCGAACTGCTCATGTTCAGGTCCCAACTGTTGGTGGCCCCCAGCAAATCATTGATTTGGGGTCTACTTTTCAACTTCACCAAATTAACCGGATAAGAAATGCACGCGATGTGACACTTGACTTAATGTTTTGCTCCAACCCCTTGCCCCGTGTATCGCCAGATCTGGATCTGCTGCTTCTTGAAGAACCTGCCCACCCGGCTTTTTTCTGTGATCTCCTACTTCCTGATCTTCAAATGTCAAGTCAGCAAGTAATATACAATTTCGTCGATGTGATACCCCTAGGATCTCCGAGATGTAACACTGCCAGCATAACTCCTTATTACTGCTGTCTAATGCACTAGATTACTTCAACAGCGTAATGGACAAAAATAAACTCACTGCTAAAGAAAACTAATAAATCCAATTTTCCTTGTTGGTTTTCTGTGGATTTAAAACAGCTTGTGATTATGAAAAAAATTGCTCACAGAAATTTCAAAATATCCCTGAATCTTCGTGATTTCTCAGAATTTCGCCAACTGAGAATCCTTTGTAAGGAATCGAATTTTACTTGTTATGAAAACTATATTGCTCACATTAACAAGACCATACCTCTGAACATGAGATATTTTTGGAGCTTCGGTAATAACATGAAAAATTCTCCCTCTCCTGTCACATCCCACCACTTTAGATCTAACTTAAGGGTAATTACCCTGTGGAATCTGATATTTATTTGCCCATCATTTCTCCTCTGTTTTCATTCAGGACGATGGTTCTATTCCTGACCGTAAATTTAACACTTCACTGAATCTCTCTGGTTGTGTAATCAAGGTGTGCCATGTGGAGCGGAAGTTGGCTGCTCTTGATCCTTCTAAGGGTACTGAGCCCGGTGAAATTCCCCCTGTTGTGCTGAAGTACTGCAGCTCCTTACTCGCGCCACATATTACAGTTCTATTTAACGAGCTTTTGAAATTTAAAATCTTTCCTGATAGAATGAAGACAAGCTTCTTAGTCCCTATGCATAAGTCTTCTGATGCTGTACATGTGCGTAAATTTCGACCCATCGTGATTCTGCCGACCCTGGGCAAAGTATTTGTATCTTTAGTTCTGGATTGCATCGCTTTCAGCTGTAAAAGTATCATGAAAGATGAACAGCATGGTTTTACGTCCGGACGATCAGGTTCCACCAACCTTGTGTTGTTCGAACACTATCTACAGTCTTCCTTCCAAGACGACTACTAGGTTGATAGTGCGTACATAGATTTCTCCAAATCCTTTGACACGGTTAGCCACAGGTATTTCCTTGCAAAGTTAAATGCAGTCCGCACGTATCTTCCTTCTGCCAGCAACTATCCGCGGGATGCTCGTATCTGTGATATCTGTAACTATAACTTTCTATCTCCACATATATCCTTCCTTCCTGCAGTAGGTATCGGTGATACCTGGCTCCCGTTTCGATTATCCGTATCACCTGTGGTGTGCCTCTCCGTATAGTTGCCACTAACCTTCCGTCGTTGGTGAAATATTCCTTATTGCCCATCTCTCTTAGGTTTTCTCCAAATATTCTCTCCATAATGTTTCCCTCATCAAAATCTCTCCTTATTCCGTGTATGGTGAGCGTTGGTTTTCTCATCTTTGGTATTTGTACCCATACTCCATCCTTACCACCTAGCGCCATTTCTATTTTTTTTTCTTTTTCTGAGTCTGCGATGATACTCAGTCTTTTTTTATTTCTGCTCTCCCTTATGCCACGTATATTTACTACAACTAATTTCCGTTCCACTATGACTGCTGCAGCCTCCTTAACTGAAACGTCTTTTCTATCCCGTCCTCTGTCGTCTCCACTATCAAAACGTTCTTTTTCTCTGCCTTTGATTGCTGTCGTTAAAGTGCCTCTGAGTAGCTTTTCCGTCCCTTGTCACAGCTTACAAGGGTCTCTATTATTTTCTGTCCTGTCTCCCTTACCTCACCTAGTATGCGTTCCTCACATTTATCACTCACATTTTCACTGTCCTTGCCCAGTACCTTCTCAAACTCATCCTGCCTCCTACATATCAACACCTTCCATGCCGTATGCACGTCACGCACTCTGCGTTTTATATTATTCCACCGTTCGTCAATAACTTTCACCACCCGTTCTTCAATGTTTTATAGTTTCGTCATCGATTATTCTAAGAGTTGCTTCTTCCAACTTCATTCCTAAAGTTATCATTTGAGCCCTAGCATCACTCAAACCTTCCACTTCTTTGAACCTCTCCTTCAACTGTTCGTTTTCCTTTTTCGTTTCCAGATCCTTAACTCCGTTTCGCACCTGTTGTTGCAGCTTTCTTGTTAATTTCATGAATTTGCCCCCTTCAAATATTTCTCGTAGCATCTCGTGTGACTGTCCCCTATCTGGTGTCCTTTTCCCTCAGCTTGCCCACTCATTCTGTACCGTCTTGTCCTTGTTGCCATCCTCTCCTCGTCATCTTTAGTCGTGCTGTACTCACTCGTACTACTTCCCCCTCATGGCGATGTAACAGCACTTACTGTATCGAGCACTTATTGGATTCCGCACACCCTCAGTACATTATCCATCTTTTTCGCAGTTCTTCAACATAACGAAATAGTTTATCTTCACTTAGCTTTTTCTCAATAACATTTTTTTTATCCAAACAATTTCTTTCTAACTTTAATGAAGTGTCGTCGTGGCAATGTTCCTGAGGTCTGAATGCGTTCTAAGACGTCACTTCATTTTGGTAATACTCGACTTAGATCTCCACACACTCAATATGTTTCGCTTATATCGAAGTCAAGACCCTCATATCGAGTTTGATTCACAGGGAACCTTAAATAACAGGTGACGATTGCCCTGTAAGAGACCGTTCCAAATCTTCTATATAATAATTAACGTAAAATATAAAAGCCACTGCAATAATTTAGAGCTACAAAAGCCATATATATGGTTCTTTATGGTCTTTACCTCGGTATTCAGTTTTCAACCGATTCGTGACCGCTACGCTGTATAATCAGTACTCAAGTATCCTCCATGTACGGTCAAGCATGGATCCGTATTTGACAACATTCATTCACTGTGTCGTCCCCATTTCGACCACAAAGCCGAAATTTCTTCCAAGTACTCGTGTTAGTTTCGTCTTTAACAAGATTTTATTTATAAATAAACATATAACTCTCTTTTTCCGACTCAATAACCAGAGTGCATATGACAAGACGTGTTCACTGAATTGAAAAAAAAAAAGAACTTCCTGATGATAATAGGAGTCAGATTGGGCTACGAGTACCGGAAAGTGCCATTAACCTGATGGAGGATTTTATCTTAGACTTGAGCCTTTGGCCAAGAGATGCCAGCTTCCTGATATTATGTTCCTTCGTCGGTTTCTCATCGGTGAGGTGGACTGCCCTAGCCTTCTAAGGTTGATTGACATCAGAGTGCCAAGTGGAACACGATCCTCAGATCTCTTCTTTCGTCGAGTGTTGTCTACTAACTAGGGCGTTCAGAGTACACTGCCCCGGCTCCATAGACTTGGTAATTTAGTCGCCCTGCATCAGTATTTCTTCAATGTCAGCGACCAGCAGCTGATAAAAAGTTTTTTAGTTTTTTCGGTCCGTAAAGGATAGATCTCTGACTTCTGATGAAGTTGTAGACCGTATACAATAACCTCGTAATTGCTCATGTGTTGATTTTTCCCCTGAGCGCTGCGTTGAGTTTACCCTTGATTTTAAATTCAATGATGAACAAGCTATCCATGTAACAACTGCAGATTTCAAATCTAGTGACCCTCGTGTAGTTCCTGTTAGATCTCGACATTGAGAGGATGAAGTAAGTGTATATGGAGAAACTGATGAAATACTTATAATCGAGTTGCGGAAAAAGTAGGAGCTTATGCAAAAAAAAGGCATCGGCAAAGAACATGCATAAAAATTGCAAAGAACCCAACAGCTGGAGTTTATTTTGAATATAACCAAGACAATACCATGAGACATACACTGTACCCTAAACCTGATGAATGGCCGAAAAGTGAATATACGGAACTGGAAGATGATCAATATGAAGCTCCTTACAAGTGGGAACTAAAACCAAATAAGTTTCTCTTCGATGTAGAGAGAACTGGTGCTTTAAGACCTGAAAATATTGTCATGATGGGAATATCTTTATTCAAACAAAAACTATCAGCATATTATGAGTAAACTATCAGTATATGAGCATATTCGTTGGGACCAACAATAGTTGTCCAGACTCATGTTCCGTGACGAATCTCGTCCGCTTCCCATTATTCTGGACTCTATCGTGTGTGCAAAGAGAGGAAACTCATTACCGCCCCGGAAACGGTACGCTATCGCCGTTGAGTACTTGTGCTCAGTGCCAGAACTGCGCTTCACATATTTGACGAACCTCTTGTGACACATTGTTGATGGCCAACTTTATAGACCTGGATGCGTCGTAACGCAGTGTCATGGAAACCGTGTAGAATCAGCACCGCTGTATTCGTGGTGTGATCGCCCATGCATTGCTGGGATATCCCTCACCTACTTCTAAACCAATGTCGATTCGATACCTCTGATATCTGAGGCTGCTATGAGATCTCATGTCCTGACCCTCGCCACATTCTAAATAAGGCAATACTTAAATAAAAAGGATATGTAAATACAATTGTCGTAGACCCTGTAATTATGGATTATAAATGAAGATAGAACAATAATTCTTAACTTGAATATCAGATAGTCGTGTTAAGAATACAACCATTTACTTTCTAAAATTATATATATATATATA
>NNCF01125825.1:141552-168518 GCA_002313205.1 Laupala kohalensis
TATATAATTAATCCGCTTCCGCCAACTGTTTTAACAGAGTGTGATGTCTTCTTTAAAACGTTTGATGCTCAGCTATGAGATTTCATGTTGCGGTTGTTGATATTTCTTTGATGTATTTTTGATTCGTAGCACAAAGTGGCGGCCTCCCATAAAAGAGCGGGTTTCGTAAGATGTGGCTTTTGAGGTTTGTGCTTCTTCTTTGAATTATTCCACTGATGAACTTTGATGTGATCGTATTTGGTCTTCCTGTATACATGGAACTAACGAGTGACAATCCAACTCCAAATTGCTTTTATCTGCGTAGTATGATTATTTCAGATACGATTGACGTTGTACGATTTTTCCATGATTTATTCATTATGCACAAAGTATCACCTGAATCACGAATGGAGTTTTGATATCTGAAATGAATGTCAAACCTTTTCAACTGTCGCTTTCAGGTTGTGAGGTTTTGTGACATGTCTCGTGATTTTCAGTGAATCCAAAACACACGAGATAAGTCAGAAGCGCAGACACACGCTCTCGCTTTAGGGATGTGTCACTTTTAGCGTACGTTAGTCCATGTGTGACAGTGCTTATGTGTCATGATCCGTAAACAGCCATTTGTGACATGGGAGCCCGATGCTTGAGGAAAGGTTGAGAGTGAGAGAATTGTCCAACGATTCTTGGATGGATGATTTTGTTATTCCACAGACAACTCTCTTCGGCTCATAAGCATTAATTTTATTCTGTTTAAACTACTGTCCACTTAGAATAGCTCCACAAGATAAACAAACTGGATGGTTATTGTATAAAATATGAGGGTTAAAGTAAGGTTTTACATAACTTCTTTATTAATAAGAATATTTTCCAGGATATCGGAGGTTTTTTTCGATCTCTTGACATAGCTGCTAAAGTCAATTTCTAATAATTATGTTCTTTGATGTCTAAACATGGTCTTACATGCGTAAAACTATTTTCAACGAATATTCGGATCTAGTTCAGTAAATGTATTATTGTTACGAGTCACATTTCAAACACATTCGCTTTGGTAAATCGTTATCATTCGTCATATCCATGACCCTGTGCAATAAGTTCCTCATCTTGAATCTCAGTCATGATGTTTGCTCTTATGAATATGAATAATACTCATATTCAAACACAACGGCTTGAGTTCTTTGCATACAATTTAATTTTGAATGGAAATTAAGGAAAAACTCATGTCACAATGTCGAAAAGAAGTTGTATAAAAACCACTTAAAATGAACTAGTTTACCTGACGGAACGTAGTGTTGTTTTACATTTTAAGTAGTTATTATACAATTTGTTTTCTAAATCGTGACTAATGAATTTTCTTACTTTTTATTCAAAATTATATTGTCTACAAAGAACACAGGTCGTTTGTCTACATTGTTTAAACTCCTCAACTCTCTTCTGGAGATGTGCTGCGGGAAACATTTGCGACCATTTTGTTCCGCACCGTGAAGCGAGTGTGAGACGCACCGTGACGAACAGCGGCGGCGCAACGCGATGCGCTGCGGATTCGCGACGTGCAGAGACGCCGCCGACGTCCGCCGTCTTCGGTGCATTTACGCCTGTGTCACGGCCGGGCATCCTCTCTTCCTTTGCGACGGCCCTGAGCGAACACGCTGCAGGTCATGGCCCCGCGATCCAATTCATTGAGTGCGCTTCCTATCTCCGATTGCTCACTGCGTCGTCATTGGTTCATGGACCGTTGCCGTTTTATTGTTTTGTTCGTCCACTGAATTGCAGAAATGAGATAATATTTTAACGTGGCTATTATTATGAGTTAGTTTATAGTATGAGTAATGTTTATTTTCCTTCTGAAAATATTGATAAGACTGACGTAAAATTATGCAAATTTATCGCGAGTCTCAGGACAAGACCAAGCAAAAAGGGTAATTAGCCGTGTGTAAAATAGCGATAAAAATGTTTTTTCTTATCACAAAGTTTATTTGATTTTGGATTATTTACTAAAGAATGGATTTTTTCTATAGTTCGGTTGATGCATATTCGATAAAAGCATATTCGATAAAAGCTTATATATGAAAAAGACTCTCGTAAGCTCTAGGTGGTAGGTTTTATTCCTGGCATGGCTATACGTTTTCGTCATGTGTTGTGCACATGGGAGGAACAGGGAAGACAAACACGTGTATTATAGTATCGCCCTCCTAATTCTTGCTTTTCAAACACGCCTCACAGGTGCGTTCCGGAAAGTTTTCGAGGAGACTCTTTTAGGGTCTAAAATCTGTCCTGAACCAAACAATAATAATCTCTTCAGAATCATCCTTCTTTTGAACATTGAATGTTGATAATGAACTTAAGGATTGGTGCTGATAATGATGGTGCTCTAGGCAGAATGATGAGTATAGGGTGATATTGGATAATTCTAATTTAAAGGTTGAGAACAAAAATAACAACCAAGGAATATACCTAATGTATAAAAGATAACCGTTTTAGTGATAGTGATAAGGTCACGTGGCTTATTAGTGTAAATAACGTCTGTGTAGTAATGTTGAACTTTTTTGTCATGAAAATTAATTCATAGATTGTTTAGGGCGAGAGTTTGGTCACCATGGTGTTATCTCTTGCATTCAGCCTTAGATGTTGTAGGAAATAATAATACACAATTATATTGAGGGTTTCGTTTTTGAAAATATATTGCATGGCTTTTGTTCGTGTTTGAAAATTTGTTATAGAACTCATAATGAATCATCTTCATAGTTCCTTTTATTCTTTTATTCAAAGTAAGGGACAATTTTATTAGTCAGTGAACCCCTTTCCACAACTCTTCTAACCTATTTACGACCATATGATATGACTATTCTGATAATGAACTACTAAGACATATTAACAACAGGAAAACTTTAGCGAGTTTCAATATGAATTTCTCCCACCTTCAAATGTACAGTCTAGGGCATTACTAGACCAAGCGCCATTTTCTATGAATATTTCTGTTATACGCCTTTATAAAAATAAAGACAACACATCCTGTTTAGAATTATTGTAACTATTGTTTAAAAACTGACCATATTCCTAGCTCTACTTCGAAAAGAGATTGGTGAAGTTCAAATAGTACAATTTGTTTAGCCATAAACTGAAGTCGCGTTATCTTAAAATAACTTTTGGCGATTAGTCTAGTAATGTATAGCACTCCAAATTACCTTTTGAACTCCTTTGTGAATGAGATCAAAAGATGAAGAATTTTCCTCGCGGTGAATGCAAATGGGGAAAAGAGAGAATCGGTGGTGGCAGCTGCTTCTGCTGTCGCCGCTTCGCGTGCTCTCCCCGTCCGTCCGCCCGCGCCCCGCTGTCTGCTTCGGCTCGAGAAACCAGATTACGAGAGACGCCAACGAATGCTCCGACTTGAAACGAGGGATCTGGAACTCTGCATCTGTGCCATTTCCTTCGCTTTCGTATCTCGAAATGGAAGCTCTGAATATAGCTTTTAACCGGTCGAGGTTTCTGATAAACATTACGAGATTGCGGAGCTTCCAACAGCGGTTTGGAGAACTAATCAGAGGACTGTTAAGGAAATGTTTTTGTATTTTACG
This sequence comes from Laupala kohalensis, assembly GCA_002313205.1. NCBI lineage: Eukaryota > Metazoa > Arthropoda > Insecta > Orthoptera > Trigonidiidae > Laupala > Laupala kohalensis. The sequence goes on from NNCF01125825.1 coordinate 145,107, forward strand.
TTTTGTTTTCTGCAATTTTGAAGATTAATTACTCTATGTAATTAACCCGACGCCAATTTTCAAGTAAAGCAATTTAGTGACGATGTATTTCATTCCACAACTATGATGTAATTAGAGTAAAAGATCGTGCGTAGGATTGAGAAACAATATTTTTTGGGAATAATTTTTACAATATTCAACAATTTTTCTTTTCCCGATTGAAGACGAAAGGAACAAACCCCGAATCGCTAAAGCATCTGAGTTATTTCATATCGGATGTTTTAGTAGTATGATGTAGATGAAAAAAAAAGAAGCATTATAATAAGCGATTTCAGACACTTTTGTATTTATACTAGATCTACACACCAGGAGATGATACATTCTTAAATATTTTATTTCTTGTGTTCACTTATTTTATTTGAACTCAACAATTCTTTTATGCAGAGATGTGACAGCAAAAGTTGCGTGAATACGTGTCAGTTTATAGTTCTGCGTGTCACTAAAACCTTAAAAGCTGCTAATTTTTTTCGATTGCTGTAAATTTGTTGTTCCTCAAAACTGCGTCCCGTCAATAAATCATTTATTAGTAAATTACACAAATGCAACATTGTGTTTTGATATTTATTTTTTAACATTGATTTGTGCAGGACTCTCCTAATATGAGAATCATGTCCGATAAATCTTTTTTATTCACTTATTTATTTTTTGTAATTTTTCGTGAGATATTATACGACGTATATTTCATTCCAAAAAAATTTATTTTATCATTATTTTCTTAGGTGCACTTTATTTTGTAGTTCGTCTGTACATCTTCCGATTCCTATTCTTCCTCATTCTGTGCTTATGTGGGCACCACTCAGCATCCCTTTTAATCGTTTTCTTGTCCCTGACCCTAGGGGTTGGGGTGGGCTCCACTTTGTATAGTATCAGTGAATATCCAAACCTTCTTAAATTCCCTATAATCGAGTTATATTTATTCGACACCTATACTACTCTTTATTGATTAGCATTCTGTTAGTAGTTTATGTTAATTGGTTCATTTCAGCATCATACTACATCCGTAAGGAATCTGGATAAAATTCGCACGAAACGAGAAATTTGATTGAAAACTAGGTTTTATGGAAATATTTCCAAGATATTATGGAGAATAATCAGCTAAATGAATGTAAAAAAATACGTTTTGAAACCCATCACTAGAATTACTTATTACCGTATGTCCTGGGTTTTGTAGGGGTTGATGTTGTGGTTGTATTTCGTTATTTCACAGGTTCAATGCTGAACAGTTCGACAACGAAAGTCCCCATTCAAAATAAATACGTAAAGAGATCAGGAACAAAAAGGACAAGTTTTATTCGTTATGAAAAACAACTGAATACTGAAATGCTCGTGGAATTGAAATTAGTAACATGATACGAAGGAAAATACAAAGTACCCACATCAGGAAGGCACGTCAAAATAATTGTCAGCTAATTCCTGCAAAGTTCAAAAGGTTTTCTGATGTAATTCACGAATTCGGAATTGAAGTAGAATCTTTAAGTAACAGAGACTTCTATCAAGCACTAAGTCGCTGGACGGAAATCACTGCGATGCGATCGGTTTCGCCGTGTGCACTCTTCGATCGTAATGAATATATCTGGTGGGCACGTGAGTTGTGTCGCTCGTACGATGATTCACCGTAGACTGAATTTCTTAGCAAGACTGTAAGCATGCTAAGAACCGTGACTGTGAGCGTGGTGGCTCGTACGCGAGCTGGGCAAAGATTCCTTTAGTTGTGATAAAAAACTTATTTCACCATGGTAATCTTGGTTGTCGGGAGAATCTTTTGTTGCTGTTCTCGAAGTCTCTTAACAGCGAAGTTCCTATTTCTTGTCAATGGTTCTAGTGAAATCTTACTTCATTTCTTAGCTAAGAACGTGTAAGTTGTGTGGTTGTTCTTTGAGCAAACAAATGTTCATGTGGTCTTGCGTCGATATTTGGCGGTACGCGTATACATCGATATTTGGCGTTCGATATGTAAAGAATATAATGTCTTTCGAGTGTTCACATATGGTACGTGTGCAAGAATGTAAATAACATGGGGTGATAGGTACTGATTGCGCAGCAGTAGATGTCTGTATGGCAATATGTAGCAGAATCTGAGTGTAAGATGGTCTACATGGGTATACTTTCCCCAGAATCTATTGCGAAGATACTTGAAGAGTTTTCTCGAAATATTCTGCTAAAATAAGTCTCGAACTTATGGTAAATGTGTGTCAGATTGCAACTTCGTCCTAACTTTGCCCTCTCTGGGGTTTATCGATGAATTTCTCTCTGTGCTCAACTTGCCATATACTTAAAATACACGAAGGACCACGACTGGGAAGTTTATGAATGTATAAGAATGTGAATATGAATGTATAAGAAGATCTTTTACATTTCGCTGTACGCCACTTTCTTTGCGGTCTGATACTCTGTAGGGGTTCGACGCTCGCCTGAAGCTCTCGGCAGGGGAGCGCCGGCGCCACGACGGGGCGTCTATTCTTGGGGATCCCTCCAGCAGGTCACGGGGCTTCGCGGCGCCGCTCCGCCACTCCCTGCATCAAACAGGAGCACCGCGTCCAATCGCATTTGCATGCGCGTCCTTCCTTCTTCCTTTTGTCATTAACCACGCAGTTCCCGGTATTCGCTTGCATTGGAACTAGTTGACAAACAAGTAGAAAACAAAAATTATCACGTGTTGAAAAGTCTTCACTGAAGTACCGATATTAAATTTCTTTCTCAATTTTTTACTTGAATGGCAAGCAATTTCCCGAATTATACCCATTTTGTTGTTGATTCAATCTCCGCACTTTAATACTTTTTCAAAAGACAATTCTATTAGTTCTTCGATTGCTAAAACTTGTAATATATCTATGACTACCCTCTTGGACTGTAAAACATATGAGTAGAACATTCAACTTTTTTAAAAAATTTTTAAACTTAAGGTGGTTCCAAAAATAATTAATGAATGTGATATTTTGATACATTCAGCTTTGAGAATTGTGAAATACGATTACATTGATTTTGAAATATCTTTTTGTACGTGAACTACTTTATTCATGTGCTAATTATCCCTCATATAAAATGAAATTAATTATATTTTAGAACCATCAGTTTTCTTAAAATATTCAAATTTTGTAAACTATACTAACTTGATTCATTATACCAACAAGGAGTAGCGGAAACAATACTATTTCAGGGACATATCTTTTTTATCGTCTTCCATTTAACAACCATATCATGAACGGAAGAAAAATGATTCTCGTTATTCAAAGGATTCAGTGGAACCTGTAGCACTTTTTACTGGACAGAATTCGCATGTTGTTGAGAAGGTTTAAAAGAACAGATTACGCAAGTGCCCCGGAAAAAGAGTCGAACGCACACTCGTAACTTGGAGCGATGTGGGAGTGGGTCCATTGGATACGCGAAGGGGAAGAGTAGGGGCAGGGGAAAGGGGAGGGGGAGAACCTGCGCCATGTGAGCGTGTCTTTGCTTCGACCTCGCTCGCACTTTCTCCAACACGTCTAGTAAGAAAGCAATCATCACTCGCACTGTGGGACGAAGCTATTGCATCGATAAAAATATCTTGTTTGTTATATTCTATCTTGTGGCGCTTTTAACATGTATCGCAAGTTCGAATATATACAAGTACTAGTTGCTTTCTCGGCTTTCCCTGGGATTTTTCTTAGATTTATTTTCTTTTACTTAGAAAAAATATAAAATCTATTTATGTAGTAATATAAAAATACTTTTACTTACTGGTTCTTAAAATCATGTACAGCATCGTAATTTTTCAAATTCATAATAATACAAAATTAATACAAAACTTGACTGTATACTCGCATACTACACCATCTCCCGGGAACCGCGGACGTTGAATTTTCCCTTCCGAAGCATGACCCGGCTGCACCATTTCATTAAAATTCTTCTAAAATATAAACTATTCGTCGAAATTTTACGATTCAAAGACGTTTTTTATCTTTAATAAATGCATAAAACAAATAATCCATTAATTTTATTATGATTGATTTTGTCCATCGTAAATTACTCTATTAAACTAAAGTATTTCTATGTTTTTGTTTGTAATAACGTTTCTTCTATAATTTAGGTTAATTTTTGTAGGTAGACATATACTGTCGCAGACTTTTTTGTAGATCACTTTGGGGAAAACAATAATACCATTTATAGTTGTTACCTACCTACGTTTAGGCAACGTATTAACTCTTTTTTTCGATTGTATCGACATTTATTGTCTAAAAGCATTTTTATCTATTTTATCACACATTTTAAAAATAAAAAGTCTACGTTCGTCATGGACATCTGAACTATCTCCTTGACAAATAAGATTACGATCAATTTAGTGGTTTAGTCGTGATAAGGTAGCAAACAGACTGACATACTTTCGCGTTACACATTTATATATTAGTATGGATTATACTCTTGTGGGGGTATAATACATGATGGTTTTTTAATGAGCTACAACCGAACCACTGTGAATAATTGATTCACAATATTAAAAAGTCAAAAAGGTCCCTTTATTGTCCCGAAGTTGCCTATGGGGTTTGTGGAGGGTAGAGAACAGCTAATAATAGTTATCGACACGAATAGGGGTTGTGACTAACATCTCGCTCCGGACAGTTTAGTACAAACAACCCCAGGAGAGACGCAGCACTCATTTTATCGCATTCTGAGTGGGCTTTGGTCAGTCTGGATGTTGAAGTGTGATGAAAAATATAATCCCGGCCATCCAAACAGCAGCTAAGTAATCTACAGAAAAAAACTTTGTTATAGTTTAAATGTATCAACTTGTTGTCGAGTCTAAAAATGTTTTATCTATTCAAATCTTTGATTGTATTAGGAAATGAGGTCACAAACCATGTACATGTACATGTGTATAACCAAAGTACATGTGTATAATCAATGTAAAAAAAGACATTAATGTCATAGGAACCCCACAAATATCTGAGAACATCTGTAGTGAAGAAATATCTGGATAGAAAGGAATCGTGTGTTTTAAGGTACATCTTGAGGTCGACAAAAATGAATTCAAAAAATATTTCCTTAGTGAAATTCAAGCAAAGTATTTGTGTTTGTTTACCTGGAACACGCTTAGCTCATGCTCTTATTAATTTATGCGTTAGGTCACGCTCTTCATAGAAATATATAATAAGATGTCGAATTAATAGAGGAGATATGTGTATCAAATTGTGTAATAATTTCACGATTAAGCGTAACTGTCTGTAAATTCGTAAACAATCCGATTTCTTTCGATATGCCAGAGGTAAATATCAATGTCGAGCTTCTCCAAAATAGGGCTCAGTTCTAAAGATGAGAAATAAATTATATTCAATTTGAAATGTGACACCGCGAACAAGGGATTCGATTTCATTGTCTTAATATATTATATATTTTATTTTGATTAAAAATAGATTGTTGTTTGTACTAAATTGAAGCCTTATATTTGCCGATTGAAAGAGTAAAATTTTGAGCTTTCTGATATGGTAATAATAAAATAATTTAAAATCTGAGAATTGCAAGTTGTGACAAAATGTGCCTACTCATGATATTCACTCTTCATATTACGGTTCATCATCGAACTTAGAATTTTCTGAAAAATAAAACGAAGATAAGAATACACATTGTGTGTTACTCAATTTTTTTGTGAGATGTGTTATAGATGTTTTATTATCAGAATGAAAGATAGATATGTCTTTTAAATTGTTTGTATCGTTTTTCAAACTGGTTTAAAATATTGATATAAACAAAAAATTGGTACAACAAAATTGTGGTTAGTCATGAAAGGAAATTAAATTATCTAATTTGTTTCAATATAGGAACAGTGAGGTTATTTGATGATAATTTTATTAAAGTCTTACTTTTTCTTAAAGTCTGTCCCAATAATAAACAACAAATAATCTCCTTTATTGTCGACTATTTTGGGACACCTTTTTTGTTTCAATGTTATGCGAACAATTTTAACAATTTTTTTGGAACATTCTCCGTTCGTGTGCTGTATTTTACGATATTCAAAATCAAAACATTCACAATCATATTTTTCAATATGAAACTTTTCGGCATGTTAAAAGATTTAACGAGTTTGTTCTCCCATTTCTCTCAAAAGACCTATTTTTTTACCGTAGCTTATTATGGCGACCCGCTCTGTAGAGTCGCCTGACCATTTTGTATAGTGTGTGCACCCACTGTGATGTTTCGTAGTGCATGCGCCGCGGGGAGTTCCCGAATCGCGTAGGGTGATTGGCGTTTGTTAAGTGCCGCCACCGGAAGTTGGAGAAACAATAAGCAAGTTGTGTGTGTTGGACCGCACTTCTGTTTTACTTTCACTTGAGAAATTCTTCTACGGGATAAGTGTTCCGTGTTACTCCTCCTGTTGTGTACTGTACTTATCAGATTTAAGTATTCTTTAAAAAAAAATTATTTTAAGTAAGTAAAACAAAATTATTTGGAAATTATTTCAAAATGTTTAAACTTGAGGATTTATGCCTGTTGGAATAATTGGGACTGGAGATTTCGCCAATTGGGGAGTCGTTTAATGTATTGCTACTACAAGCTAGTCTCGCAATAAGAGAGACTTAGACTGCAAAGTTTGTTTGTTTGTTTATTTATTGTCTTTTGGCAAGACTCAGGCCATGAAGCCTTCTGTTCCACCCAACTGTGATTTGGGTGAGGGACTTGGGAAGATGGGGGCTGCTGAGATACTTGTGGTACCAAAACGACATTTGTCTGATACAGGTGAGGAACGCTCCAGCGGAAAACCTCACCTAGTTCGGTCGATCAGGGTGTGAATCCGCTCTCTACCGCTCAACGGCATCGTGGTCGCTTCCACTGGACCTCCGCTTTGAATCCTAATCTTTTCTACTTCATTCTAAAAAGAGTTTCCATTTCATACACGATTCTTTTTTTAGAGGCGAAGATACAGAAATTGTCAATACATAGGACGTATTGTCAAATTCACAAACTGCCGTAAGCTAATGATCTTTTCGAGATATTAGAAATAAAATATTTAATCCATGTGTTTTCTTTGCCATTAGACAAAAGTTTGATTGTTTCACTTAATTTGTTTTACTTGGTTCTGTTTATGAATCCCCATGTTTCGATCGTAAATAAATTTGGTGTCGTTGGTTTAACACTTGCATAACACGTGTTCTGTTCCTTCTATTAGTTCCGAATTTGCTTATGGTTGGAATTTGAATCCCTAATGAAGGTTAGCAAAGAGAGCAACGGACCAGTTCGTCGTATTTGCTATACTTAACGCCGCGGAATAGGACTATCGCTCCGTTAATTCACCAGTGGCACGCCTCGGCTTTTAATCCCTCTGATCCCTCTCTCTAACAAGCCCACTCTGCTTATGCTTTATGCACTCCACTCTTCATGAGTAAAACCTTGTCGATGTATATTCCTTGTGAAATGTTCATACCATATTTTTGTTACTCCAAAGCCTCTAGTAACGAGACTTTTTCTCCTAACAAATTAATTGTGAACTTCAAGTATCTTGTTTCACTTGCTACTCCGCATGTATTGAACCATTTAGCGCTTCTCGTTCACTAATTTTTTCTTCTCTTCATGTTTTGCTCTCCAAGATACTTTCCTTATCTGGCTTCACAACCTCGTAATACACTTAGGCCCTAGAAAACCTCTTGTTTCGTCCTTGATTTATTATACACCCTTTTATTGATCATTAGTACATTCTACTATATTATCTTAAACGAACTTTTTCCTTCTTGCCCTTGAATAACTCATCTTTACCTCGTCCTTCTTTCAGTTGACATTTCCATTTCATTGAGTACATCTCAGTATATCCTCATTTTACTTTGTCTCGCCCTTCTTTTCTCTGTTTTCACAATTTTTTTGGGATCGTACATGCCATGCTTTCCATAAAATTTATTTCTGGTATTTTCACCACGTTTTCATTCAACAGAAACAGTTATTACAATATATGGACCACAGTACATGTTACTTTATCACATTTAGATAGATGGAGTCTGGATGGAGTCAAAATCATGCATCATTTCTTTTGATACTTGTTGGTTGCCATAAGTAAACGCTCATTTTATATCGTTGCTGTGATACAGTTTATTTTCAATTATATTATGTAGTGCGAGTGTAGTTATCGTTTATATGTTCCAATGTCTTTTCATAATACATCCTGCCGTAGTAAAGGATGGCTAACCTGCTCCTGGCGTTAGCTACGGTTGTGAATGAGCTCTCTGTATTTTTCAGTTTAATCTTCCTAATTATTTAATTTTTTTCGAGTTTTTGAGATTAAGTTGTTGCATTCAGTTCCTACCTTTATTGTAGTGTAAAATTTGTTTGTTTTATGTATGTGTAGTCGTACCTTACTACATATACGGCGAAACACGTACCTTACTCCGTATATGATGAAACTCCCTCATGTATTAACACATAAGAGATGCATGTTGAACGCCGAAGCATTATACGCCATGTTGTTTATGTCGTCGTCAAGACGAAGGACTCAGAGACCAAAGATCCAAAACCAGAATAATATACACAGTCCGCAGGAGAGTCTCTACATACGACGCAAATTGTAAACGTTAGAAGACTGCATGAGACGCACGCGTCGCATTTATCATCAAGCGTATTTCACCTATATATTAAGAAACGTCGAGAAACTTGGGTCTGTTTATTAAGACGCTACGAGAAAGCTTCAATAGGCGAACCTCGACGCTGTGTTACGTCGTTAACGTTGTCATCTGTCAAAGTTTAGTTTATAGCAACAGCAACGACTGAGAAATCAGTACGACGGATTCTCTTGATGAGTGAACATCGTCTCCGATAATAACCTCTACCAAGAAATCCTGTTCTGCGCAATAGCCCGATCTGCGGCAGAATGCTATTGTTGCGTAGGGTGAAGGTCTGGTTGCATTCACAACAAAAACTTCTCTTCCACAAGATAAATAAAATACTTTCCAATTTGGTCTTCTAGATATAACGATTTATTAGAGTAGACCTGTCTTGGACAAACAATAAAAGATTTTTGACACCGTATGACGTACGGTTGACCTGATATACCGCTCGGACTTTCTCTCTCACTTATGTTCTGAGGAGCGACGTCAGCGGCGACAGTCCGCGTTGTTCGGTCCTCCAGGAAATGCAGCGTCGGTAGTGGCGATCTGCTAGGCTCTGCGTTCTTCTGCGTAGAAGTGCTTCCTGCGAGGGACCTGGTCGTGGTGTCTCGTGCGAATCTTCGAATTCCGTGGCCGCCGCGTTCCGGGGGAGAATTTCCTCGGTGTTCGGCGCCGGGACTTGAAGATCTCTGGTTCGGCGCTGGTGAAGCTTGGAGATGTATTGCAGCGGTATGAAGTCTCCGGATTTCAGCGTTGCTGAAGTTCAGCGTCGAAGTGAATAAGCTTCCCGAATCGTGAGAATTCGTGTCGTCAGGATTTAGCCGCCTGAATATATATGAATTCAACTTGGAACCCTTTGTAGGCTAGATTTTACTTATAAGCGTCTCATGTGAGTACCTCGGAGTAAATTAGCTCGGAGCAGAATAATTGCGTGTGCTCAGCTCAGCTCAGTGCAATCGAATATATTATTTTTGTTGCCAAGTACTGGATTTATACAAGAAGACATTTGAGCATCGGGGCCATATCAAACGCGATACGCCCTTCAAGGGACAGGTCTTGCGGACGCCGTCATAGGATTTTTGTTTGCTTACGGTGTCCGCCTATTTTGTATACAGTATCTTGCATATAATCTGTAATGCATTTATTTATGATTCCTTGCGTGACGTTTGTTGGTCTTGGAACCTGTTGGCCTTGTAATGTCTCTATGGAATGTATGAGTTGAGGTCCTCGTGTGCAGAAGGCTGTGTTCAGTAAATAAACACACGATGGTGAACGCTTTATTGTTCGTGTAGGGTACGAATACGTCCATTTGTGGTGCATAGGAACAGTATAGAAACAGTGTCCCTGTATCATCAACTACTTTTGTGCGTGCGAGCTGGTTGATGGGGCGTGGGCATTATGGGGAGCGTGTGTATGACGTGCATCGTATGATATGTGGGAAGGGTACGTTCCCACACTATCTTCAGAGGCCACGAGACGCCCTCTCACGATATCTGCAGAAGCTTGGACAGAAGCGCCACCTCACGGCAAGCGGCAGAACCTCGTACCCCAACGCTATCATCTAGCCACGGCAGGACTTCGCACCAGAAGCGTCACCTCGCGACGGACAGGAGAAGTTCCATAACCACAACGACCAAATTATTCAAAGCCGTGAGTCGTACAAAAAGGAACTGTTCATATAACTTTCATATCTGTTGTTGTCACCCTGGTGTGTTGGTATTTATTATTTGTTTACGTTCAAACTACATAATAAACCTTGTCCTGCATAACCTTGAATATATATTTTGGAACGAGGAATCTTATTGCGAAACAAGTCTCCATATCGAGACTTGTGAAGTAATAAAAAATCTCTTCCCCGACATATGTTAAGTGGAAAAAACATTAAAAACATTTTTATTGGGTTTATCAAGCATAACGGACCTAACATACAATGTATTGTTTTCATTCAAGTGCTTCTCAAAAGTGTGAAAAAGTTGACGCAAGTACAAACGGAATCATTAATTTAGTTTCTTGATGCACAAGGAGTAAATATTGTGCATTTAGAATTTCTCGTGCACATCCTATTAAATAATAATTAAACTTCCAAAGACGCCCTGCCCTATTCTTGCACACACGTTGTCGTCGTCATAATTTCATAGAATTATTACATCATTTTACAATTCGTTTTTCTTAATTTTTTCGTATTTATTTTACATTTTAACATAACATAGAGTAGTTATTGTCGAATTAAACACCCTCCAGTCCTAAATAATTATTTCAATCATTTTTAAAGTCGGTTTGTTTGTATATTTATTTATTTAATATCTCATTTGTAACTTCCGTAGTAATAAATATATTATTATACTAATATCCTTCATTCAGTGTTATTTGTCAGTTTTCGTGTATTCTCATTTGCTATTGTCGTTAAGTTGCTAACTCACAACTATCGCATTCTTCAACTCATTCAAAGCTGATCTTCAGAAGGCGTACAATGACGTGATTCATTATATTGACACACGGATCAGTGCGCTGGAAGAGGTCAATAAGAACACGGTCGGCGGTTGGACTACAGTAAGGAATTCTCGCCGTCCTTCCAACTGCTATCACCCGGTTAGACCAAATACGCATGCACCACTCCAACTCTTTACTCAGAATAGATTTAGTGTGTTGGATGACTTGCCCCAATTTCCTCCCTTGCCTACTCGTTTCATCCCCTCCCGTCCAGTACCCAAACCTGTTCACAATCCACACACTGGTAGGCACAGCCGCACAAAACCACGTAAAGTAGTGCTACCCAGAGATGAAGCCAACACTTCCACGCAGAAATCAATTGTGCTCATATTAACTGATTCGCACGGTCTTCAGTTGTCCTCAGTTTTGCGTGGATTGTTTCCTAGCCAGTTCTCAATCTCCGGTTTCTTGAAGCCAAACGCTCGTTTGCTGAAGTTATTCGAGAACTGAACACCTACACTAAAAAAACTCACATAGCAGGACACACTAATCATCATAGGTGGGCAGAACGATATTAACTTTGGTCATCATTTCGACGCATCTGAACAACTGCAAAACCTAAAAATGGCCTCTCAGCACACAAACATTGTACTCTCTAGTCTGCCTCNTAACCTATCAAACATATTCCTGAACAATCACCTGGGAGACACAAAAATCACTGTCACCGTTCTTTCACCTACTGCTTCCTCATCTCCCACGCCCTCATCTATTCCTCCATCCACATCTCCTGCCGCCATTATACACAGTTACGACTTGCGCTCATTAGTACGATGTGGTACTCGAATGTGACAATCGTGTTCGGGTGGAATGTGCGGGCTTGATCTGGTACTAACTGTACCAAATTCAAATTCCTCTCCACAATCTAACGTCGATTCCATTTCTCGTGAATCACAAACTCTTTGTGAAAATAAAATAATTATCTTTCATCATCAATTCCTTTCTAACATATTGACAGACATTGAAATTCATGTACACAAAAATCCATTCGATTTGCTATATCTCGCAGAACATTGGCTTTCAACCAACAAGATCAATAATACTGTAATTTCTAATTATCATTTATCAAGTTCTTATTGTCGACAAAATTTAAAGGAAAAATCCCCACGGAGGTACGTGTATCTACGTTCGTAATTATATTTTATCATCTCCACTGCCAGTTACGAGAACTTCTGCGTAGATAGTGAGTAACTGCAGAAATTTGGAAATCTGACCGACACCGCTATTATTGTTTTGTGTATTTATAGATCTCCTCAATCAGATCGTGACATGTTTTTTGGTCTTTGAAATTGCTTTAAAACATAACACACATACATCTGCTAAATCTCTCTATATATGTAGTGATTTTCTGAGTACATCCGACTCTGCACATTCACCAATTAATCGATTCAAGAATCTTATCGACTCCTTCAACCTTATTACTATGATAAACGACCCCACTCGCCTCTCCGGTTCATCTCAAACATTGCTAGATCAAATTATTGTCAACGATGGAATCTCGTATTTCTCTGAAGTGTTTATCGCTGGATACAGCGATCACCTTGCTCAAGTATTGACTATTAATGATAAACTAAAACCAATAAATCCATATTTATAAATTATTTGCGTGAAGAAACACGGAAAGATGTTTACAATGATGAAAGATGTTGCCAAAACACCGACGACAAATTCAATGTATTTATCTCAATATTCCTAAAACATTACAACTCTAGCTTTCCCATAAAACGCAAGTTAATTAACACAAAGAAATACAATAGATGGATCACCCAAGGGATAAGAATTTCTTCAAAAAACAAACGCCGTTTATATTATCTTTCAAAACGCTATAACCAACCACCCGAATTCCATAATTATTTTCGTAAATATAAGACTATTCTCCGAAAAGTAGTCTATGCAGCTAAAGTTATGGAAAACGACAGGCATATACTAAAATCGAACAACCGGATGAAAGCCATGTGGAATATTGTTAAAAATTACACGTCAACTTCTGAAAATCGCGAAGAAAATGTTTCTTTACTAAACGATGGCAAAATCGTAACAAATCCTCAGGACATCGCAAATTTGTTTAATTCTCACTTCTCAGAAGTTGGTAAAATAACGAACTCAATATATCCAAATCAATGTCCTCCAATTATATCCACCCACGTACTTAATTCTATGTTCACTTCTGAAACTAACGCCAGTGAAGTCATGGGAATCATCAGCTCCTTAAAAAACAAATTTTCAACAGGCGTAGATGATATACCCGAGTTTTTTGTTAAATTTTCATCCCACGCTATTTTTAATCCAATCATAAATATTTTTAATAATTCTTTATCGGAAGGGGTGTTTCCTAACATATTTAAGAGAGCTAAAGTGAAACCTTTACACAAGAGAGAAGACAAACTTATTATTGCAAATTACCGACCAATATCTCTACTACCCACTTTCTAAAAAATCCTAGAAAATTTGCTCTATATGCGTCTTCTAGATATTTTATCAAAAAATAACATTCTCTTGACGATCAAAGCTGTTTTAGGACATCCTTTTCCACTACAAGCGCCATATTTTCTTTCTTAAACGATGTTACCACATCTCTTGACCGTGGAGAAAATCCTCCGAGTGGTTTTTTAGATTTATCCAAAGCATTCGATCACGGAATTCTCCTTTCCAAATTGCATTCTTTAGGCACTCGTGGACTTTCACATCAATGGCTAACTTCTTATTTAAAAGATAGATATCAACAGGTCGAAATATCTTACACTAAAAATAAAATACTTCAGCGTTGTGTTTCAGAAACAAAGCCAATTACTTGCGGATTACCCAATGGTTCAATTCTCGGCCCTTATACTGTACGTTTTTTAATTGAAGAGAGGTTCGGGAATCGTTCTATATAATTCCTTGTCCAAGAATATAAAAGGTATTATACAATTGAATCTCTTCAAATCCCCAGTTAAAAGCTACCTCCTGCACCAGTGCTTCTACTATGTAAAAGAATTTATTGATTTTAATAAATGTTACATCCGTCTTGTACTTTATCACGTCATTGCTGTAGTACTTTTTAAATAACTTATAACAATTTTAAAAAAACTATTTTCTTGCATGATTGTGTTGTCTTATGGCTCATATTAATTTAGTTTTATGTGTACTCAACATTGGCACGTTTGTGTACATAAATTCTGTAGCCCCATCCTGGCCCGGGTTTTTCTCCGGTTTTCCTTCGGATAGAGGCGTATTTCTTATACTGGTTCTCTAGACTTTGTCCAGGGGCGTGTTTATTGTAACAATAAATCGTGAATTTAGTGTTATTTCAATTCTTAAATTTTTTAAACACTATACTCAGGATAATCTATAGTTCAATAATAATTTGTACATGTAAAATAATTTTTTTTGTGTTAAATTACAAACGTAATGCTAATAGAATGACAATATAACTCGAGCTAGCTTTTTATCGTGTCTAGGAATTTTTGTTGAAATTTTTGAATCCGCTACAGTCTTAGGAACCTTGATCGGAATTGATGGGGTGGTCCCTTGCTTGCTTCCGGAGAGTATATTAGTTTATTTTCCTCCACATNTGTCCCTTGCTTGCTTCCGGAGAGTATATTAGTTTATTTTCCTCCACATGGTCATACGCATTTTGTACTGCTTTTTTAACAGTAAAGTTATTTATTTATATTGAAACTTCGCCTTATTGGTTGATCTTTAAGAATTCATCTTTTTACGGTTTGGCTTCAACATGCTGTGTTTGGAAAATAATCTTTTTTTTTAGTTTAATTACTACAGTTTGAAGAATTTTTGGTTTTATGTTATTCGTGCTATTCCACCAAGCATTTTATTTTGAGTAATGAAAAGCGCCATTTCATCCTAAGAATCAATCTTCCCAGGATCCCGTCCATAATGTTTCGACCAGTTCGCGATCCAAATATGGTTGCCCGGTATTCGCTGAGTCCAGAGTTCAGCGATTTTGTTCCTCCGAACCGCGTGACGAATTATACGATTTTACGTCGTGAATTTGTTGAGGAGAACACTTTATTCCAGAGGTGGAGCTCAACGCTTGTCATCTAGCTTCACGATGCGTCGCCCACTGAAATACATAACTCTGACTTAGCGCTACAGTGAAATCACCATTTGTCACTGAAATTTACCTCGGTAGTTTTATATGCTATATGGTATAATTTTTTGCATCGTAAACTCTGCTTGCATAATTCAACAGTGTCCACTCGTGTGGACTGGAATATATTGTGCCATATTTTTCTGAGTGATAAACGTCCTCGGAAATCGTGATACCTGTTAATATCTCATGGATTCTTCTGAAAGTAAATTTTTGGGATATGTTTAAAAATACATTCGACACTGGACGTTGTAGATACATCATTTATAACCGCAATGACTCATGAGAAAACGTCATTATCTGGATGATTTTAGTAGGAATGATATCCGCGTACGGCTCCTTCGCGGCGTTCGAGGGCACTACTCCGACCGGAGGTTTCCATGGTAAATCCAGGAGTGGAAGACTCAGCGGCTCTCTCCCCACTCTTTATCATTTCTTTCCTTATTTCCTTCCTTCGTAAATTTTTCCAACTATTTCGCCGGCAGGAAATGCATTCGAACGGCCAAAAATATAAAGTGAAAATTGGAAGCATACGCAAGAACCAGGCAAAAGATAGAATTTCTAGTGATTTTTAGTGACTACGAACATAATGAGTGAAGCTTATCAACCCTAGAAGAATTGCTGAGAGAATATCCTAGCGAAATGTCATTTTTAATGTGGTCAAGCTGATGTATCTTATCACATTACCAAATCCTTTATTACTAAATAGTTTATCATTTCATTAAGTATCATAATAATATTATTGTGAATGGATTACTTTTATGCTGTATGGTTAACAATACCAATTTAATTTCAAATAAATATTTTGAAAAAAAAATCATGATGTAAGTAAATGTGTATATGTTTTAAAATGGATTGGAACTTCTGTTCATTCTAGAAGGGGTGAGATTTTTTCTGATTTCTTATGTAGAATATAATGATAGAAAATAATAAACCTAACTTCTATTTATATTTTTTATCTACTTGAACTCTAGTACCTGATGGAACAAATGATTTAAGAGAAGGGGAGAAAGCAGTTGATATTAAACGTATTATGACGCGCATTACTATTTTCTGGGAAGGTTAGTGGAAAGAAAGCATTTTTAAATATTTATTCCCATCCATCTGAATTAAATCTAAGTCATTCAATATTAACAATAAAATTTATTAATGTTCATTCAAAATTCTAAAGTTGCTGTTGTTTAATTTGTGTAGTGATAATATATCATTGCATGTAGAATGTGTAGACTCTCCAAATTAGGGAGCTTCCAATGTATATTTGAAATGTCATTCTTATTCAACTTAATTGTACATAAGCTACTCAGTGTCACAAAAGGAATTTTTATTCATTAAAAAAAATGACATAGTATTCCCATACGGAATATTAAAAAAATACAAAATACCTTCCTTCCTTGTTTTGACTTTTTCGTTGGTAGCAAGTCGCGCTAATTAAAGACCCGTTGAAGAATAGAATCGTTAACCACCATCCTCCTTGGGTGGTTCTCCATGCTTCGTCAGCTCAGCGCGTCGCTGGGGGGTCCCTTCCCTTCGTGGGCAGCGTTCCCACTCATTGTTGTTCCAAAACGACTCCATTATCGCTATACAGTGTCGTGATGGGACAACTTCCGTGGTCAAAATTCAAATTGATTAAAATGTTATACAATGTACTTTTAATGTACAATTTCTAGATCAAAAATCAATAGTAAAACGTGTACTTGTTTCGTTGTAGTATGAATAGCTATTCTGAATTTTTTAAAGCTATTGTAAGAATTGCTATCATATGTTGTGATTTGAACGGCTGCTTTTATCGCTTGACGAGGGAATTTAGGAAGAATTGCTGATTGGCGACAGAGCAATCAATTAAAACATTTTGTCTTGTTTTCTATTAGCTCCTCCTTGTTCTATTGGCTTCTTCCCTTAGCTCCTTCTGTGAAATTAAATCTTTGCAATTTATTTCAAGTGGCGTACAATATAAACGCCCTGGTCGATTCATTATCCTACAATATTCTTTAAAATTATAAACTTGGTTTGGCATATGAGTGAAGCGAGGAAAAAGCACGTCGACCACTGTGCCCCATCTCGTGGCAGGAGACCTTCAGTCTTTCGAGACGCGTGCGTCGTATTGTTCTTCGTCCACGCCAAATAGAGCGGCTGCCTTCATGACTCTGAACGTGAACCGCTGCCAACGGTGCTGGAATGGCGCTTCCTGGCGCCCCGCGGCGATTCCTCCTCTCCCTTTCTTCCCTCCTCTTTCCCATCCCTCAGGCTTCTTCGTTGGTTCAGTTCGTTCTCTGGAGGGACGTTCTATTTTACCTTTCGTCGCAGCTCACGTTTTATCTTGTGATTAAACATTTTACACGGTAGATACAATACTATAAAATTCAACTGAGGATTTTGAGTAGTGATCGTATACATGTTGAGTGCGTAGCAGTGGGGATTCAGGGTTTTATTTTGATAAAAAGCTGAGGTCTCGGGGGGTTGGGGGGGTGGAGATGGAAGTTTGGATAGTTAGTTACTAAAAGATGCAATATTGAGATGTTTTTAGTTCCCAATGCAAATAATATACACATCCTCTTAGCTTATTCTTTTTACAAAATATAATAAAATTATTATTTTTTTGTTCAGTTAGATGAGGCATGAGTCTGGAAGCCTCACTCTATACCCAACACTGGAAAGAATGATGATTTTATTCTAATTTGTGTTTAGAGTAATGGTTGTGTGTAGGTAATGCGGAACAGCTTTAGAATGATGATAGAGAAAAAAATCAGTTGAAGCCCCGATAGGGAACCATTGTTTATTTATCTCGACAATAAAACCTATTATATTTGAATGACTGCAATCGCCTCCCAACGAAGCTCCCACAACGAAACTTAGATTATGAAGAAGGTACAAAGATTCTGTTATTCAATTTCTCGATATGTGTTATATTGAAGTGACTTATTCTGAGCTTTCGTAGCTGCACCGAAGGCATATATTTATGTAAAAGCCATGGAATACTATTTCATGTCTAATTTTAAAGAGCCGACTGATGGATTGATAAATCGATCTTGAATTCAACTCGATTCAAACAATAAAACAAAGGGAGAGATGCGTACGAGATTCTATCTGATCTACAATGCTGAATAGGCGTTTTTGAGATTCCGCAAATTAGCGTGAATCGTGGGCCGTGCCACTGTGCGCTGTGCCAAGACCTTGCGGCGTGTATTTTGGAGACGGTCGAGTGGCCTGACTGGAATGTTGCGGGAGCTGAGCCAGGCTGGACTTATGTTTCCCAACTCCCATACCCCTTTGCTGCGGTAGAGGTCTCATGGTGAGGGAAGAGACATCGTTCAGTAACTCCACATGTTGAGAGTACTTTAAATTACGTAGTCTGGAAAATTCTATGTTGGAAATAATGCCGGCTGTATCATCTACTTTAATTCAGATTCTCGTGTCGAATTATGGTGATGTGTTATTTAACGAAAATGTGGAAAAGATGTGAACTACACGAATAAGAAGAAAAGAGCCTCAAAATGGTCACTTGGCACGATCATTTAATTTATAATTAAGGAACAATATGAATACATTTCCACCTTTACTTCCTTGCTTTTTTTCATCATCAATTTAACCGGAATATTATAATATTCATATATTCACAACCTTAAAAAATGGATTGCGTGTCGGTCACGTTCCACTTAATGATAAAAGGAATTATATCAATAAAATAGTTCTAATAAAGTTAAATGTACCATACTACATAATAATAATAATAATAATAATAATAATAATAATAATAGTAATAATAATTGAGTGTGTGTTTAAATGAAAGCTTAACTATGAATTTGAAACTAATTGGTTACTGTTCCGTTGGTGGTATCATTTAAAACTTTCTCGTATCGGACATGGGTGAACTGATTTTCAAAGCTTGTGTGTTGGGTTTCATCAAACATGATTACTAAATTAATGATCCGTGATGAAACTTTGAAATTAAAATATATCTTGTGTGTAATCAAATCGTTATTTACGTTTCATACTTACGGTTAAAGATCTCTTCTCCTTAAGAAGGAAAAAGCTTTTAACACGTTTGTTTTGTACGAGTTTTATACGACTTTGTACGGACGTTTATTGAGATACCAAGAAATTACAAGAAGTATTTCTTTCCTACCACAAAAATTAATTAATTCTGTGGGAACTTCGTGTTGTAGAGTTTATTACTTCGTATATGAGAGTTTTCTCAAATTTTTCTTTTGATTTCAATCATTGACCCCATGGTTTCAGCTTTTATGCAGTGACTTTCAATTGACATAGGATTCAGTGAATGAACCATATTAAGAGAAGAATTGGTTTTTGACGAGTGTTTGTAAGTGACTGATTGCATGTTTATGAGATCTGATTTCGTTTCTTTGTGTGTCAACACGACACACTAAGATCATGCTTAAAATAACGGCCATGGAATGAAAGAAGGTTTTAAATCAGTGAATAATAAGACCCAAGACCTTCCAATAATGAAAGTTGGAAGCGAAATGAAAGATTTATCTTAATTTCTGTTGTTGCTTTGATCGTTTATGGGATCTATGGCGTATTGTTTACGTTTCCTTATCGTCTACGTGATATACGTCTCGAGCTTCAGACATCTCTTCAGTTTCGAGTAGGATTTCCGCATTCGTAATTGTAATATCGGACTCAACTGGATATCCTGATTTACGATTTCCATGATTTTAGTTTTCTCCAGTTTAGACGTATAAGGTGTCTTTATAATAAGAACAATATTTTTTTATTATCCGGTTCGCATGTAATTGGGTTTTCAACACCGAAAAAATATAATGGGTTTATTAACGGAGGCTTTGTCGAGATTAGAAGAAATCTCAGCACGTGTCGCATAGATAAACATGTCTCATAGATCTGACAATGCTGCGATCACTTGTAAAGAAAGCAAACATGATTTCGTAACCCCCTCCATAAAAACTGTACAGTTTTTATGAGATGAGTGTTACATTTTATCGAAGCCACTGAATGCTTTGGTGTGTAATGAAGGAGGTCTCGAGTTACTCATCGTGGTACCTCTACTCTTTGTAAAAAGAGTTTGGCCGCATCACTGACAGTTGGCGTATGCCACTTCTGGCATGCATCAACGTGTGCCAAGTGAACAACCTCACTTGCGTGTGCCATCCGCCAACTCCGACACATGTCTCTTCATTATGACGATGATAATACCGAGGTACTTGCTTCTCATAAGATAACTTCATCACTAATTGCTTGTGCATTGAATGATATTAACCTTCAAATAATTTTATTTTAGAGTTATAATATTGAACTGTATTTTCAAGTAATACTCATTGCAAATAAAGCTAGAAAAGAACTTTAATATTCGATTTAAATTTTTTTGGAAGAACTTACAAAACAACTTCCACATAATAAAATCATGTTAACGAGTCGTTTTAATAATAATCATAATAATACTAATAGTGGACAGAAATCGTTATAATTGTTTCTGTTGCGATGCCTATTCTACGATATACATGAAAATCTCCTGAATATACTAAATTAAGTATAATGGTTTTAATTTAGGGTTTTTAATTTTACCAATGGAAAGGAGGAAGTTTTTAAGTTTATTTTTTATTCTTCAGAAATAAAAGTTTCGGAGGGAACCGATCTTGAACATATTGCAATGCAACGAAACTTGGGGATTCTGTATCAACTGTGAGAAGCTATCGAGATTTGGTCGAAGTGGTGAGCAGCTTTGTGAATTCGTTATCAAAAGTTTTAACTTCATCGCCATCTTATTGCCTCTAGTAGCGGCAATATATTTTACCTGTGTGGTGCTCAGAGCTGTCACTGCCAGCTTCGAATTCAACCACAACAAATCCGTGGTGTCAACCCCAGTTTCTGATCGGCATGTTCGTGTCACTTACAAGGAGTGAGAGTAGCATAACAATTTCACGATTATATCCGAGGGATACGACAGTTCTTATTGCAAAGTTCCATTCAAATATATAGAAATCCTCTAATTCTATTATATAAGAAACCAGCCTCCCGTTCTGATTCAGAGGGAGTAATTAGCTTTGGCAGTAAATGACAGGTCTGGTCGTGTAAATATAACAAGTTAGCAACAATATGACAGCTGTACTACACTATATGTTACTCTATGCTATAGAACTTAATTGTAAATTTATTATCACAAAACGTCGAGCCAGTTGTCGATTGGTTTAACGATAAAATGGACTGGGAGAAGATGAACTACTCCAAATAGGAAGAAAAGATTAATGTCAAGTGTCAATTCCGCATTTCTGTCGTGTAACTGAAAGAGTACTACAAAGCTCACTAGCTGCATTGATCAGAGTGATGGTGAACTATCATTAAACAATAACGTAGGTGCAGAAAAAAGTGGTTTATTTCTGGAGCCCTACTGGGCTCTTAGGTATTTTGAGTCAATAGTAATTCGGAGTTAGTATTGCTACATTACATGCCTGTTTTAGTTAATTCCCAAATTTTGAAAAATGGAAAAGTCATTGCTCAATTGGCATCTACTCAAAGTAGAAAATCCATTACCCTTGTATAACTTATTTTCGTATATCATAGTGTAGTGAATACATATATTACGTTTATTTAACATTACCTACCACTCATTTTTATCAAACTGCGAAAAAAAAAATTAAAAACACCGTAAATTGTCAAAAGCTCAGTGTAAGGTACAATTATGTGCAGCAATATATCGAAACCTAAGCTTTAAGTTTATAGGCAGAACACTATGTCGTACAATCCCTGTATAAATTGTAGTTAGTGATACACGAGCGTTATCGAGACCCAATTATAGAGCAAACAGTATCCCAAATCTGCAGAATATTGTAACTTCTCAGTGTTTTTGGTGACGCTGTTTCCGTTGTGTGCGGTTATCCATCTGTGGGAAAATGGAGACGTTTATTCTCCAGCATGGTTCCTGAATTATTGTAGCGATACGCATCGTCGAAGATAGTGTGAAGGAACGAGAGTGTTTCGCTTCGGCGAGAGAATGTCGGTAAACGTCTTCGCTCTCTTGATGATCCCGATCATGCTCACTGCTCAGCGTAATCGATGGTATTGGACAACCACAGAAACATTGACGTGGGGAGTTGATTTCCGATCAAACGGTAATCGCTCTGTCGGAGAGGCAGTCCAACGTTTGAGCAGAAATCTTTGAGGCTACTCCACTATTTTATTTTCTCCAAATCTCTTTGTGCCATTATTCGTAATATTTGATTTTACGTTGTTTTCCCGTATAATACGAAGCTAAACTTCCAAATTTCATTCCTTAAAACCTTTTGGTGTGTACCCATTTCCTCGATATTAATAGAAGATTTATTAATTAAAATTTTTCCAAATATTCCGAAGCACGTTTAAGATGCAAATTATGTTTCTGGATTTACTTAGACTATGGTTTCGTATGAATTGTATTTTCTTGTTCACTGAAGGTCTCATATTTTCACTTTTGTGTTTAGAGACGTTGAATTTATATATTTTAAATGAATATTCTGTAATTCAACACAACTTTAAAATTTAAAGTAATAGATATAAATGTACTTAAGAGCATGGTTTCGTACGAATTGAGTGTATATTTGGAAACCAGAAATTGTCACTTTTGTGTCGAGAAGATTTTAATTAATTTAGTTTTAATGGATATTATTTCAACCAATACAACTATAAAATTCTATGTAAAGATTATTAATTTGAGAGATGAACGTTATGTTGCGTGTTGTCAATTAAGAAATCAAATATGTTCACTTTTGGAGCTTTATTTTTCTCTCTTACTGCACGTTTTCATGGAAATTTATCATTGTGATATTGGCTTCCTTTTATTAAAAACTACGAAATAATATATTTCATAACCATCGGCGATCGATGCGTTTCATATGCAATATGAAAATAACGAAGAAATTTGATTTTATAACGGGTGAAGTTTAAATTTTATCTTACAAACGGTTGGAGTTATCTTTTCGCATAGACACAATTAATTTTAAACCAATTCACCATGTGTGGGTTTCTGTGACATTTGTGGTGCCCTTATGAATTTATATCCCGCTTCTCAATTTTTCGCTCATACTAAATGTTTTCGCAGTTCATACCCCCATCCTCAAAAACTTAAAAATCGCCCCCAGGGGGCTTACATCTAGTAAGTACGTGTTTGGCGAACACGGGGCCCCGAGCTGAGTCTGGCATTGCTTCCACTTACTTGTGCCATGCTCCTTCCTTTCTCTTTTCTGACCTCCCTTGGTCACCTCTTGTTCTTTTCGATCCCGACGC
>NNCF01125825.1:178769-189466 GCA_002313205.1 Laupala kohalensis
GTATGTATGTATGTAATAGTAATAAAACTAACTATATTTTAGTCTAATAGTAATTAATGTTTCCCATACAGTTTACAAGAAACTCTGGATTATGAGGCGTGAAGAGCTCCGCGTTTTCTTGTCCGCGGAAGGGAGAAGAGATGATGTGGTCAACATCGTTCTCCGATCGTTTCAAACTCTGGGATTTATTGTGAAGCGCACGTGGGAGTTTGTCAAAATATTTGGTCTTGAGTAGATATGTGTTTACGGGTTGGTGTCGACTCGTTATCACATTTACTTGTGCAAATTGTAAAATAAAAAAGAAAGGAAAGAAACTTTGGAAATCTTAATTGCGCTGTGAATTTCCTGCTAAATCTTTTCATATGAGAGTGGATCGCGAGTGGAATCCAAGCAATAACCGATTACTGCGTTTGAAAGTATCTTATAAAAGCTTGCAGTTGCAATGCTGTGCTTGGAATGACTATAGGGGTGCGCTATAAACGAGCTTATCGCCTCCGGGTTCAATGTGCAAGGGTGGGGAGATGTCTTTGCCTATAGGCGCAAACGGAATATTCAAATGAGCTCGCTGTGCATGGATGGATCAACGAGACGACGTGGTCGGCGTCACTATTTTCAGCAACTTGGAAGCGCTGCTGATAAAAAGATACATATTACTATTAGCGAGTATACGAAGAAACATATTAAATATACGAGTAAAATTGGCTTTTATTTATAGTATCTAGTATAAATTAAATAATAGTGTGGGCACTCTATTTTGGGACAAGACTCGCGGGAAGATAATTGTAAAAACTGTTTTATTATTTCGTTTTAAAAGACTTTTTACCTTGTAGTTTCTGAAACGATTTTAGTTAGAGATCCAATTTTATTCACATTTTGCTGTGCACTAATACGACGTCAAATTCGTGTTGTTTGCATTTAAAAGTCCGAAGTACGAGATATTTGTAATGAAGATATCAATGTGTTTTCGCAGCAAATAAAAAGTTAAAGTATGTAACTAGTAGGGGGGGGGGCGGTAAGAATAACAGATGTGAGTGAGAATAGAAGTGTCCTTTCATTTTGTGGGAAAACGTTGTGAGAAAATGATTCCATGTTTGTCAAATTGTAATCAAATGTATAATTTTTTAAATACTTTCTAATGTTTAAATTCAATTTTATTTGTTTTTAAAAAATGTAATATTTTTTGCATTGGAATTTTTTTAAGATTATAGTTTAATTTTTAATAAATGTCATTGTAAATTGATGACGCATATTAGTCATTTCAATTTGTCATTATTCTCAACATGTTAATATATCCTAAGGAACTTGCGAATATGTACGTATACAAACCTTTGAAATAGTTATCGTATGCTGGATTATCATCTCCACGGACAGCGATTTAAACCCTGGTTCGTCTAACTTGGTAGTAACTGATTTTGCTGACTGATGAAATACAGATGGTTGACATGTTGCTCGAATAAGGTAAGTTTGACAAGCGTTTTCAAGACACTGATGAGTAAAATCGGGGAATCGGAGGATCATTATAATATTATAATATCTGTGGTCAAGTAGTGGCGTAATGCAAGCTGTTAAGGCATCAGACTAGATGTCTGGTGTTGTTTCATTTACTGATACGGTGATGCACGGGTAATTTTTATTTTTCTCAAAAAAAAGTAAACTTATGCGACAAGAATATGGCAAAGTACATTTTTTTTTTAAACTTCTCTCCATATGGAATATTTTCCTAAATACGTTTTTAAAATAAAAAGGGTCCGTGTCGCATCAACTTTTCGTATCAACGAGAATGAATATTTGAGAAACTATTTTCAGAGAGCTATTTTCTAATAGGTTGCAATATTCAGAGAGCTATTTTCTAATAGGTTGCGTTTACGTATGCACACATACGTAACCGTGTAATTTACAAAAATCTATAAAAACTAAAGGTTTCTAAGTTTCGTTACGTTGCCTCGTCCTCATTTGTTGTAAATGTATATTGTCTCAAAGTGTATCAACATTACTTCAAAATGAATGAATAAATTTTTGACACCCGTTCTGGACATATAAAAGTGTTGGAGGTAGTTAAACAATATTGAACATATGTTGCAAATATAGTAATTAAACTTAATAT
Organism: Laupala kohalensis; assembly: GCA_002313205.1. Lineage (NCBI taxonomy): Eukaryota > Metazoa > Arthropoda > Insecta > Orthoptera > Trigonidiidae > Laupala > Laupala kohalensis. The sequence continues at coordinate 180,874 of NNCF01125825.1, forward strand.
ATTCACAAGACGATGAAATACAGCAACCTCGTCCTCGAATGAGAAATAAGAAGATAGGAAGAAGTGAGCAAGAGGAAGTTTTATTTATATATTTATTTATTTCATGTCTTAGGCGAAGTACCAGCTATGAGGTCTGCTCTTCCACCGCGACTTGGATGAGGGAATTGGAAAGGAGAGATGTTGTTTTGCGGGGGCACTTTTGGTACCTAACTGTCATTTGTCTGCAATAGGTGTGGGAAACTCCTGCTGAAAACCTAACCTAATTCGACCGAACAGGGTTTGAACCCACACTCTACCATTGGAGGCTACCACTGTACCATCGCTGTCGAATATGATGTGTTTTATATCGCATATCCTTTCAACTCGTCGAATATGTTTTTATACCTTTCCGGACTATTTGATATTGGCGGGGTAGTAGACATTCCGAATGCTCTCGTTCGTTCGCGAGAGAGCAAAAGGCAAACTGAGACGAGTAAAAATTGAGACGTAACTCAGTTTATGAGTGAGACCCGCTGCCATTTGCACGTTTAATGGAGAAGTCCGTAATGGACTACCTTTCATTGGTCTGAGTGGAATTACCTCTGACTCAGAGTCTAGTTTTATTTCGAGAACGAAATTATTGGCGCGGGCTGTAGACGATAAACGAAGAATCGTTCAGTTAGAATACGCATTGTATTCGTTTGCTGCTCGACTCTGTGGGAGTCAGGATCGTGCAGCGTATTATAAAGAATACGAAATATTTCTTAAACTATAAATGCTAGTATGCTAAAGGAATTTATAATTCAGACTGGATAATTTTACGCTTTGTTTGTTAACATAAGTGTAATGTATATTTTTATTAGTCTATATTTGACTATAAAAATGCTTCAAAGCAATGCTTTCGATTAGTGTTATTCCATTTCATTGCAAAACGCAAAGTATTGCTTAAGCGTATGCTTCTACGATTTCTGGAAATACTTCGTAAGGATTCTCCAAACTCAATCCTTTTATTAATCCTGAAAGATCCTTCTTAAGACAAAGTTGTCTACACTATTCATGGCATTCATGTTTATCGTAAAAATATTAAACAGTTTTTATCAAACGTTGTCTGAATTGTTTTCATTCCTTTCAATAAAAATGCGATTCTTAACCCTAAGAAATTGGCATTTCATGAAAAAATTGGAAAGACAATTTATGAAGAAAATAGAAAAGACAAATTTAAAGTTTACGATTTGAAACATTTTTCGACATGTTTTTTACTTTGATCTACATTAACTTATTCTATACACTAAAAAATCCTGAATTATTTTTCAATCTATGGAAGACGTTACCGTACATCAAAATACAATGTTAAAAAATGCTTTAAAATCGTAAACTTCGTTATAAGGATTTCAGACAAATAATGAAAAATAAAATGTACACATTGAAACTATTTCTATTTTTTCCAGAGTATTGGTGTCATTAATGTGAATCGAATTCTGTAGCACTCCTTCCCCTTGATATCCCTTTGCTCCAGAGAGCTGTCGTGCTCTCTCCCCATCGTGGCACGTCCACGCAAGGGACGATCCGATTTTCCGGGATTCCAGATTATCGCAACGCTTTGCTCACAACGTGTGAGAACACTAAGCACGCTTTGCAGCATATACAGGTGCGTACAATGGGTCTCACATTGTAATCTCCGAGGTCAAAATAAACTAGTATAGTAATGACAGCTAAATTATCCAAACCGCACCTTACTCACTCTTGTGGGAAAATGAAATATGCTGCGATCCCTATTTCTACCCCAAATTTGTAACGTCTTTCGAATTTCAAAGTATTATTAAGATAAATAAATTTGTCAAAATTTATTGAAATATCGTTATCGCACTTCATATTTATCACGTGTACTTGAAAATAACATTTTTGATGGGAACTAGATATCATAACTCTGCGTTAAGCAAGAAACAGTGACTTTTCAGAAATAGCATAAGCTGTTTTTACGGCGAAAAGTCATGATTCTCAAACTTTCATTGGTGTTCTGGAGGTATAACCCTGTACACTGCCTCGCATTTCTCGCGAATCTTAGGAAACTTTTTTCCGTTCTCAATTAGTTCTGTTGTGTTAAGTTTCACTTGGAGACAGCATAACTTTCTTTTTTGCTAATATGGAGTGAAATATCCAAATTGTATCTTGTGGCGCAAAGTTGGTATGCTTTTGTTTGCTTCTACAAACAAATATAACATTAAACGACTTAGCTTTTTAAATATTATGTTCATTTTTTTTTAATGATTAGGTACAACAAAATTATCTTCAAACAAAACAACGTCCGACGTGAGGTGGACACACACACTCGGCTCCGACGTTCTACATAAACGACAATTAATGCGACATCATAACCCTCAAGTATCTGTCGAAGAAAACTAAGCACCAGGGTCGATATTGGTCCATAACTTTCAAATTACAATTGTCCTTTGATTTGCATGCCTTTTCAAAAATATTTTTATTTTTTTAGCTTCTAGGAAAGTAAAATGTGCAGAATAATATAAAGAAAAAATATTTTATATTTATCGGAAGTTCTCTTACGGATCGCAAAATATAACAAAAAAGTGTAAATCGTAACTCCATGATCCTAAAATTAAGAACGTTCTCTGCATCTGCCCCTAGACATGAATCATTGCAGTTTAAACACACCTACTAGAGAATTTCTTTCCATGTTTCTTATTCATATCGTGCTCCAAATTACTGTACATTTTATGTTATTTCGAATGTTAATATGTGTGAATAAATAAATTAACTTATTTGTCAAAAAGTAGTTGCAAACTGCGTATAACCATGTGGGGGATAATAAACTGTATGTAAATCTCCGGAAACAAACAAGGGACCATCCCATCAATTCAGATCAAGGGCTCATGGGCAGTGGCGTATTTCATATTTACAAAAGTTATTTAAACAATTCGTACTGTTACCTGTTTATTACTCCAAAATAAATAGTTGTGAACGTTATTGTTTGCAAGTCCTGTTTCGTCTGTGAAAGTGCGTAATTCGTACCACAGTGTAGCTTGCGTAAGAGGTTTGTAGGGGAGCGCCCGCCGTTGAGACACGCCAAGCGATAGGCATTGCCGAGTCTCCCGCTTCACTTCTTCTCACAGATGCCACCTTTGCTTAGTCCCTTTCTCCCTTTGAAGCGTGTGTGGCTATTCAGCACGAGGCTCCAGAACTCCAGGTGTTTGCGGAGGCGAGAGTTCACATCGATGCGTCGCATCGCCTCTGTGTAAGTGTGTTTGACGCCTCATTTCGTGTGTGTATGAGGCCCCGTTCCATGCTTTCTAGACGGTTCTCTTGATGGAGATGGAACTTCCCACTGCTGTTAGTAGCACCACGGTCGTACAGTCGTGACTATAAAAAAATCTTGCAGATCGGTGTAGTGGCGCCTTCAAGTGGTAAGCGAGTATCACTACGTGTAATCAAGTAGGTCGTGGGTGAATATTATCGTGTTGTGCGAGAATGGGGGTAAGTGATACTTGCCGGTGGAAGGAGGCGCTACTGTTGCCAACATAGAAAATTTGTATGATTGTATAATACTAGACTGTGATGGTAGTACCGCGGAGCTCCAGGGAACTAATGTAAACTGGTCACCCTCATCTGTCACTATCTTACTTCTCTGCCAAAAATTATTGGAGACAAATCCTTGGATTTTTTCTACACCAAAAGACTAGTGACATAAGATCTTCGTCTTCGATCACTCCTTTTTCTTAGTACACGTTGTAGCAGGTGAGACGGCTCCTTATGACTGGAGAACTAAAAGCGTGCCGACTGACATTCCATGCAACTCCTCGAGACAGGTGATGTATGACCTATGGTATAGTTCTAAACTGTTTTGTTTCATACTTATTAATTATTCAAATATCGTTGAAATAAAATGGTTCCTTAATTTAATATGATCAAGAAATTTCGTCTTTATGTATATATTCTGGATTTTAAACATGTTTGGAGAAGGTTATTTTATCACTATTGTGAATTCCTTTGTGTTTCTCTTTCACGATGTGTTTTTTCTTCATCTCTCTTTCGTTTCTTCCACGTGATTCTCGGCACAACTACTTCCTTTTGTTTCTTCTCGTTCCATCATCTGTATCCTTGCTTTTCTCACTGCTCTGTGCTATTCACCATAGAAATGTATACGGTGGTACTTCAGTCTGAGGGCGGAAGAAAAACCGACGGTGAAATGCGCCCCAAGATCCCGTGGAATGTGAAGCGCCCCAAGCCATTTCAGGCTTCATCACCTGACTACACTCTTTCTGAGGTTCTTTCTTATATTCCTGCGCAGAGGGACATTCCTCCAAAAATTGCATGCTCTTACCACTCAATGGCTAATGCATTCCTCGTGATGAAGGAACCGTGTCTATTTTTACATGAGGGTTACTTGTATATGCGGTGTCAACATTTTATTGAATAGACTAAATGAGAGTTTTTGGCGGATATAACCCTTTTTGGTCTCATATTGATTTTGAAAATACATGGTACTCTCGATCATGGCGCAGGGATTTTAACGATAGAAGTGTGCTTATTTATTATCTACTCGTTTTTTAAATTTTTGTCTTCACTTCTTTTTTATTTAATCCAAATGTTAAGAAAGTTTTTCTTCGTATAACCGTACAAAGTTGTACAGATATGAACAGTGAAAAGACATCAATTCAAACTGGAAAAAACCTTTCTAGATTTTTCGGGGTTGATATCGCGTGTACTGACTCAATAAGGACCGCGCTGCCAACTAAGAGGAAAAAAATCACTCACTCCCGGAAACCACCACTCTCCATTTGTCTCCACCTCTTTCGAGATGTTCTTATATTTGTAGGTTTTCTTATCTTCTCGAGGGAAAGTGATTGTGTTTCGGGTACTTTCAATACCCAGAAGTGCTCATTATCTCTTTGAGAGTAAACACCTGCAAACCACCCAACAGATTTTTTTGGTACGGCATTAATGGAGAATTTTTTTTTCTTCAAACTTTGTAATTTTGTCTCATCTGATCAGGGGTGACAATACTAACATTTGATGTTGTTGGGGAGAGCTATCGTCCAAACCTGAAAATGAGTGGGTGAAGAGACATCCGAAATTTTCAAGACACCTCAAATAATTCAACTCTTTTCGAAAATCTGTGTTTCTCCATTTTTAAATAGTTTGCTAAAAATTACACTCAAAACGTGGGTATGCGCACCATTTGAGGTCAAATGAGAACTTCTTAGCTGTTGCCGCACTACATATTTCAAGAAAGAATTCCATTTTTTCTCTCCCTTTTTTTTCTCGCAAACAGTTCTCTGGATCCAAACCCGAAAAAATTGACAAACCTCACTCCTGTGTTCAATCCATTTTCCACGTAAGGAAGTACACTCGCGTTGTAGAATTCTGAATTTATATTCCTCGTAAAAACTTTTCTGTGTTCACGTATTTTGAAATACTTTTGAAACAAAATGGAACACACTTCATTCCATCCTAGTACCGTTAGCATGAATCCCTCATATATAAAATAGCGAAAAATGTAATCGAGAGAAATTGGAATAACAACTGTAATTAAAATCTTCAATTCCTATTTGTTCCAACCACTGGTTTTCATGTAGCCTTGGAGGGGGGCGTATTTTGAAGTCACTCAATTCTTAGTTGAAAATAACACTTAAAAGACTTGGGAGATAAAATCTTTTTGATGGATGTTGGTCCCGAGCAAATGTAACCCAGCAACCACAAAACAAATGAGTTTTACACGAGTTGTAAATAGTAAATATAAACAGAAGTTTAGGGAGTAAACACAGATTATACTCTACAGTTTATAATTCTGAGTATATGGTGTTGTTAAAGTATCACGGGAAGTACTTAAGAATTTCCTTCAGAGGGCACAGTTTTGTGCAGTAGATGGTCTATGAATTAATCTTACGTTATTCGTGGAAGCGAGAATTTGAGGACGTCTTGATTCTCGAATGAAGAGGACATGTAACTTTTCTGGGTATAACGAGAAATCGTAGTACCCTTTTGGTATTGGTCTTGGGTTTCTCATGAAATTATACCTCTAGAAAGATCATATTGCGTTTGAAGAGCAAATACCGTAAGCGTGCTACGTCTCCTATCAGTTGACTCTGATCGTTCCATGTGAAGTTGTGTCATTGAAATCTGGGAGTTTGCGACACTAGTCTACTTATCCACCAAGGGCACCTGCCTTCATCTTGACCGAAGGTAATAATGTCGAGAAAGATTGATTATTTTATGTTGAATGAAAATGGGAGACCGGACCGAGATTCGAACACGGGGCCTTCTGCTTACCGCCCTGAGGCGCTTACCAACTGCGCCACCCAGTTCACCTCCGGGCCCAGTCCCGGGACATTCAACTTGCGAGACCCACAGACCTCTGAGATGATCTCATAGAGACTAGAACCAGAATCTCGATCGCGTGACCCATTTTCATTCAACATAACATAATTAATCTGTTACCTGGCGGTGAGGATCGCAATTTAAGAGATTTCTGTATGTCGAGAAAGAGTAAAGTCTTGTATTCCATGATTACTCCATGATTCCCTTGCTTTTTGTTATAGACTGTAGTCTCACCATCCCAAGTAAATCCTAGTATATTTCATTAAAGGGCTCTAATGAACTTGAGGTAGATGAGCTCTATAGCCCCAAGAAAAAAATATATTTTGTTTCCTTTTTTGCAGTGTTCTCGTGATGGGGATCCCGACGACTGCACCTGAGGACGATGCGTCAGCGTTCAAGCTGAGGGTCAGTTCCGTGAAAGGGTTTAGTCTTCGTGTGAAAAGTCGATCTGGGACGAGTGCCGAAGAAGAAGAGGAGTATTCACTGTCATCTGTAAGTCAAATATAATAGAGAGTCGAATATCCAAAAGTTCAGCTTACCGAACTGGCATTATGGGAAAGAGAGGTAACGAAATTCATCACGACGATGTTGCCTCCCCCAAAACATACGAAAATCAGTCAGCACTAGAGAACTAATCGTGTCTTATTACTATCCAAACCATCCATGACAACTTTAGTTTGCATAAAAGACTCTCAACTGTATATTGCTAAAATCACTTATTTAGTATGCGTGTTCATTTTATATTAGTCTTCAACTCTAATTATAATCACCCAATATAACTATGCCAACGCAAGTCTTTACTCTCCAAATTTCAGTTTAATAATGGCTTCCGAAATACATATCCGAATACTTGATTTGGATGGTATCCAGTCAAAATCTTGTCAATATTTGTTACATTAAAATGTTGTGCATTGAACTTGAAAGTATTTATGTCCTCTATAGTATAAATTTATTTCACTTTCTTTTCCTTTTATATGAAGCGAGTTCAGGCAAAACCCAGTTCTAGCAGTTAAAGTTAACCATGAACGAATATCTTAAATATTAAAGAAGTCAGTAATATAATCAATGATTTTATTTTCTCTCTAACACACAATACTTGATTAGAACATACGTTACATTAAAGGTGGCATAGTCCGGGTTGAGAAGGTAAATAATAAACCATAAGTAAAATATATATTTTATTTGTTGCTTTTTGCATTAAAATAGTCTGAGAAAAAGAATACGTACCCTGTGCAAGGCACTTTGACGAACGGAAAGATGAATCTTACCTCTTCAATTGTGAGTTTTGATGAGTCTGGCATCCCGTACAAGATATTGGTTTTATTGATTTAATGAAACGTATCATGTGATTAAAATAATATATTTTGTCCAATAAACAAACCTTTCCAAGAGTTAGTCTATGGCGAGTTTGCAATCTGATTCGTCTTTATCATTATACTTGTGGCGTCATCGCTACCCACGCAGACACCGTCCCGGCTGCAACGCGTTCGCAATAGCACACTTTCTCCGGACGCCCCATAGTGCCCGCCTGGCCGGGAGCGGCGCAGAAAACGTCTGCGAGACACAAGCGCAGCAAATCCGGAAGGAATCCGTTCTCCAGTCAGTTCTCGTTTCGCCGCCCGTCCGCGCACACGCGCTTTTGTAACTCGCTTAGCGCAATAGTAATAAACAAGATTATTCTCATGTGGTTGAGTTTTAGTTACATCGCACTCCCACATACTTCTAGATTAGCGTAAAGTTGACGGAAAATGCTTCATACACCTTAGCGGTTAAATAAGACATTTCCTGGACAATTGGTTTTGAGTAAGATTTATCAAGATATTTTAAATGGTAATTACATGCATAATTCCAAATACGTTTTTATATTTGTCTGTATTAGTTTTAGTTCATTACGATTATATCATTGATCACAACCCTTATTAATTCAACCGTGCCATGGAATTTCTTTTATAAATATGACTGACAATTTTCCCGGATGATGACCTAGATTACGTTTCTTCCATATTAAATAAATAAATTTATTGTCAAAAAACAGTACAAACTGCGTATGACCACGTGGAGGAAAAAAAACTAATTTACTCTCCGGAAGCAAGCAAGGGACCATCCCATCAATTCCGATCAAGGGCCCTAAGGCAGAGGCGGATTCAAAAANTTAAAAATTTCAGAAAAAGTTCATAGATAAATTAAAAAGTTGGTTGCGAGTTATAATACTAATAGAATGTCAATATGTTTGTAATTTTAAGCAAAAAATTACATGTACAAGTTATTATCACTATAGATT
>NNCF01125825.1:189563-279052 GCA_002313205.1 Laupala kohalensis
ATAAATCCGCCTCTACCAGAAGGAAAAACGGAGAAAAACCCGGGCCAGGATGGGGCTACAGAATTTATGTACACAACCGTGCCAAAGTTGAGTACACATAAAACTAAATTAATATGAGCCATAAGACAACACAATCATGCAAGAAAATAGTTTTATGGTCCTATTTTTCTGTAAAGATTCACGCTTCATTTTCTTGTACTATATAATGTTTGAGACGACAAGTCACACATTATCGAATAGTATGACCACACAATTATAAAAAAATACAATTTGAAATACTATAGAACCGAATTTTTTTTATTTGATTGGTTAAGGAAGCCCGAGTGTACTGGCTATTGTGGACGATGACGTCGTTAATAAAACCATTGATATTTCCTTGGTAACGAGTTAGTTCGCTCATTGAACCTTCAATGGGAGAACCATTTTATACCGTGTGTGTAAATGAATTGGGCATGGTATATTATTATATACGTCTGTAGCTGCCTCATTAACGAATTTATTTTTATATGAATTTATTTTATAAGAATCAAATACTAGTGCAAGGTTTAGACGTAAAACGTGCTCGACTACACTAAATATATCATGGAAGAATTGCTATTATCACGGACGAATTGCTTTAAGAAATTAAAGAAACCGTTTGAAAGTGGCGGTGAAAGTCGTGAATACGGAGAGGAAACTTTGCAAGAAGGATATGCCACATCCTCAGCCCTTGGGACTATGGAGAGTTCTCATGGTTCATGTAATTCATGTAAAAAGTTCTTGGTAAGTACATCGAGAGAAAGATGAAATGTCAAATCTCACAAAGATTTGGTGAAACGTTAGGGTGAAGTGACAATTTTAACGGATCTTAGATATATTCACATTCATATTTAGATATATCCACCTGAAAATGTTGGGTATTGGGTAGATACACGAACGAACTGAGAACTAACGCTTTTCCATTGGGTTGTTACGGGAAGGTAATCACTCACCACCTTCACTATATCCACCACTCGTTATGTGCGTTGCTATATTTAAAATCTTCGCACACCAGCTTGGTCAACGATGGCCGTTGTAAGCTCGAATTTAATATCCTTTGTGTATCCCGAGACACAATATTCCGATTATTTTTATGGTCAGACACCTCCTCGCTCAGGTGTTGCAGGTGTACCTGGCTTGTTAGGAAATTTTTGGTGAAAGTATTATCTAGTTACGTAAGAAGGATCTCAGTAATACACCAATATTATAAAAATATCAATTTACTGTGTTAAAATCTGTGAAAATAACATTTTTCCAAGCATGCTGATGAATGATAGGTTATAGGAGGTTTTTGGTGGGAAAGCATATTAGAGATCTAAGAGAAATGGGTTTCTCGATCGGTCGGATGGTACCAGACTTTTGAAGAAACCTGATTAAAAGACGATCGTCCATTGTTTCCATTTCTTTACTTTCTGGGTGTCATCACATAACCGACATTTCGGCTTCTTATTATGGTGGTCGTTTTCTACCTCCACCACTCGAGAACGGATCGGCAAGGTGATCGGCCCGAGGCTGATGGTTTTGTCCATAAAAGCTATGATTCGCCAATCGTCGGTTTCGACGGGCTTAATGTGGATGCAGCTTTATGGGTACAAATGAACCTGAACCATAGCACGACGCTGCGACACCCAGACGAACGAGTAACACCAGCCGCGGAATCCTACTCTTAAATTTTCCCAGGAAAATATATGTATGTTATTTGTAGTTGGCGTTGGAAGAGGCGGAATGGCTTCGCATGCAACTGGAACAATCGACGCAGAGGGCGCTGCGACGACGCATCAGCTTTCATGTGCGTCACCGGCGTTCTCTACGCGAGTCCGCGATGGCAAGTGGCGCTGCGCAAGGCAGACCTCTACCTGGCAAACCAGCCTACTTCACGGAAGGACACGTTCCAGACAGTCAGGCACGAGATGTGAACGCCGAGCCCACACCTTACTGGATGCCTCCCGCCGTCGATGAACTCTGCTATCGGGTAAGTAAGCTAAGATATGCATCTTCGAAGCATGGAACGTATTCGCACTTTTCGTGATGCACCTTGATCTCCAAGAGTGAAGGGGATTGTCATGAATATCACATAAACTTAATTCAGATTTGAAGGGTGAAGGGCCATTGAATGGAAGATAATCACAGAAGGGTACTGTACAAACACGGACTATAATTTATTTTAGTTTCACATCATATTCGTAGTTAGTAACCATATTTGGTTACTTATCTTCCATAGAATATGGTGCCCGGGGATGCTTCCAGTATCAAAGTTAGCTGTGCGTAATTCATTACATAGAGCTTTTTTTCATGGTGGCAGTGACAATTATAATTTAGTGTGTTTCCTTGTAGAATTATTTTATTTTGGGGCCGTTCAAATGCGGCCAAAACATACCTTGAACTGTGTTCGGAGATATGCATGTGTTCACTGTCCTTTGGTGATTCTCGCCGGTCAGGTGTTGTTTTCCGAAACATGATATTTTCTATTTTGGGACAAATTTCGTGCGTCTCCACGTGTTGCTGCGTGAAAATGAATTATTATTTGCAACCATATTAGAAATAGGGGGTAAGAAACTGATTTGAGTATCTTATTACCGCCCATACATACAAATTTCAGTAGTCAATTTCTGTTGTAACGTCTACGCTTATAACTTACTTGTATTAAATGCCAGCATTCTGGTACGATTGTGCATTTAAAGACAACCAAATATTCTCATTGTTTAGCCTCGTACATTGCAGTTTTGCACTTATTAGCTATTTCAATTTGCACCCATGTGGAACTACGCACTTTGTTGTCGGTGGATTTTCAATCTAACATCATCTCTCTTTCTGTAGACTCAGCGTCTGAAGCCTGGTAAGCAGGGAACTAAAACCAGTACTTAGCAATCGCTGCCTTCGCTCCACACTTTACAGTTGGTGGATGCGGAGTGGACTCGTGAGCAACGGGAGCTGAGACGACTGCTGCCTGTGTGGGAGCACCACACGTATCGTTCTCGGCGCTCCCTCGACCTCTTACGACGCTTGCACATCCCTCGGGAACCCGAGGACCCGGCCACACTCACGCCGGGTATCTTGGACATCGACCCGGACTACTACAGTGTAGTGGAAGGTCGACCCGAGTACACGGCGACCTTGGGCCAAACCAGCATCCGAGAGTACCTCGAGGACATTCGGAACGTGCTCAAGACCAAGTTGATGATTGGCTACGCTGAGGACAGTATCCTCATGGTGAAGGAACAGTACTCTCAGGAGATGTCGATCATCGAGGATATCCAGAATATGAACCAGAAGAATGTGAAGGCTTTCGAAGAATTTTTGGCGGAGGATCACCAGAAGTCGATGGAGGTGCTGCAGTCTGCGGATCGCATGCTGACTGAAACAATGCGCAACGAGTCTGATGTAAGTAGTAAAATATATTTTGGTGTCAATGTTATCGTTGGTTTGTATTTACTAGTCATTCTATGCGCGATAAAATATTTTGCAGTGTTGGTATTTGACTATTTCCAAAAACAAATGACAAGTCAATTCCATTCAACCGAGTTGTTTTACAGCTAAGAAAATTATATAGCATTGTGAGGATTTTCTGCCATTTATGGCGATGACGTGATACCGGCTCGAAATTCTGAAGTCTGTTATTGAGGTAGTTTCGAATTAATAGTCTTGGTTTTAGAGCGCACTCAACTAATGTTTTTCAGTGTTATTGCTCCTGAAAGAAGAAAATGATATGAAGAATATTATACTATCTTGTGTTATCCGTGTTATTTGTTTTAAATGAACATGTGTATTTTAAAGAAATAAAAAGCATTTGGTTAGGACTCATGGTCACAATTTAAAAAATGCGTACATTTTGTCGTTATACTCTCTCAATTCTCTGTTTGTTGTTCTCAACCAATAAAATGGTTTCTCTTCCGATATTTAATTGTTGAGGAGAATAAACCAATTTTCTCTCCGGTAGCAAGCGAGGGGTCAATCCATCCATTCCTGCCAAGAACCGTGAGACAGGATATATAATTTCTGCGCCTCAAGAAAAGTCAAGGCATGCGCGCCACTAAGAATAAAAATATATAGCTAGATATTATAATATTAACACTATAAACAAATTAATATTTCATGAAATACAAAAAAATTATTACACAAATGCGAACTGTTATCAAATTCTTAAATTATTCGGAAAACTGGGGCTAAATTATTTGGAAATAAAAAATGGGCTTCCACTGATATTGGACGTAAGACTCCTCAGTCTCGAGCTTAAATTATTTTTCCGTTCCAAAGATCAAGTTCCTGAACCGCCAACTCGGAAAACTACGCTGCGAAGTGTACGTTTTGGAGGAACATTGGCGCACAGTGAAGATGCTGCAGCGCTTCTTGTACGCCGCGAGTCCGGCCGCGTGGCGAATGCAGCATGACCACGAGTACATTCAGCGCATGCGAGAGTCTGGTTCCGTCAGCAGCGACGATTTCCACGCGGCGCCCGTCACGGCGCGTAAGGTGCGTTCGGATATGAACCTTTACGAGCTGATAGCGCTCTTCAACGAAGAGGCGGAGGACGAGGTGCCGCCACAGCTCTACTTTAAATCAACCAAGGACTTACTCGACGTGTTCGACAACATTACGCAGCTCAACATGGACATGATGACGCACTCGCAACAGGTGAGGTTTGTGTCTATTATTATCATTGAGGGCTCAGTGGGTAGAGCTACTGGCTGGAGGGACTGGTTCCGATTCCCACAGGGGTGTGGGATTTTTCATCACGCCTGAACTGCTAGGACTGCTGTAAAATGAGTACCGGTTCTATCCCGGGGTCGAACCGGCCGAAGTTAGATGCCTCCACATATCCTCCTTGCACCGTGGTCTAGTAATTGCGGAGGGTTCGTTGAATTTGATTTTCATTTAAAGTAAAAGCTATTGGAAGTTAAGCGATACGTCAGTAATTTGTAATGATTTACTGATCTGACAATGCAAACGATTATGAGGTACGTTACAATATTCTTACGAATATACGTTTCATGATGAGGTTGACTTAAGTTTAGAAAAAAATTCAACCTCTTCCATTTATAGTTGATGATGTAGTTGAAAACTTTAAATCTTATTTCTTAGAACACTTATTTATTCACGTCAAGAATTGAATTAAACAATCGTTGATATCCGGAGCAACGCTGTACTCTAGGTCACTAGGACTCGGAACACTCGGTCACGAAAATTGTCAGTGTGATAACTGAAACAGAATTCGAAGATTATGTCGCAGCAATCCCAGTCAGTGTCAGACTGCACGTCGCGGAAAGGACTGTGGAGTAGACTTTCAGCATGTTGACTCAAGAACCTGAATAACTACAATCAACAAACACTTTGTCGCGTGTGAAGGTATAGATGATTGATTACCAGGGCTCGGATCGATATTCACTATTACGTCGGAAAATATGCACTAAAAATATAAACGTAGGCTTCCGCGGCCAGAGTCAGTATGAACTTGTGTGTCCGGGACAAATTGCGTCTTACTAGATAAAACTACCAGTGTTTCGGCCATCGTGCCGTGGCCTTCTTCAGGGTAATGTCCGAGTCGTACAGGCGAACAAGTGACGCGTCAATTATATATGTTCCGTTGGGGGGTTTCATCCTGATTGGTCGAAATGTTGGTAGTTTTATCTACTAAAACGCGGCTTGTTCCAGACAACAAGGTCATATGCACTAAAATAATCCAAAATATTCTCTTAATATCCAGTTAAATGATCCAAAAATTTAAGTTATGAACCTACTTATTACTAAGGAAGTGTAAGTGTAAGTTGGGTTAGTTGAATAATACCACTGAGTTCGTTCATACTGTATAAGCCATATAATTATCGTGTAAATTCTGATTGATTATAGAATTTTAACCTAAAAATAAAAAAACGTACATTTATTTGCACTAATAAATTAAATTTAAATGGTTCCACGATGTTAAAATTCTAGAAACCAATTCCTCAGAACCATAGAAAGTCAGGATAAAAATGGTTCCCGATAATTTGAGGAAGAACATTCGTGTTCGTGATAGAATATTGTACTGTACGGGTACATTCGAGTTTTATATTCGTCCAATCCCCTCCCGACTTTCGCTTGACTCCAAAGGATACTGTTGACGAAGTTCAATTTAATGCAACATATTTCAATGCTTGTCATTGCTTTCCGCGGAGTCTGAATGTAAAGGTAAATTTACAACAGTTCGTCTAATGACAGTCGTAAGAATTCTACTTCCGGACTCAAGAACGCTCTACGACTCTCCCATCAACTCCTACGACGTGTCGTGTTGTCGTTGGCAGAACCGACTAATTCACGGAGAGCACGCCTCTGCCGAGTCCTGGCATGGTCACCTCGCTTCAGTTTACTCTGTGCTCAAACGAAAACGATATGTAGACAGTTTTCGGCGAACGGCGTTACGACAATCTATAACCTACGACCGTTGTGGAGCGAACGTAAGACCATTGTAATTTACATTAATAAAACTCTCATCGTTTTTACTGGAACCTATTTTACATTATCCATCGTTGTAACCTGTTTGAGTATTTTCAACAGGTGTATGTGATACTTTGGTTCTTAATGTTAGAAAGTGAAAACTGGACGACTGAAGGCTGTTGCACTGAAATAGGTTACCGTAAAAATGATCATTCAACATAGTTAAAAATATCGTACTGAGAAGAAAGAAATAACCCTCATGCCTACCCCTCGAACTCATGTGAGCCACATATTATAGTGACGTATACTCACGAAATCATCCCGGTGTATTATTGACGCTTATTGTAAAATGTACATTTTTGGCATGTACTTGAAAATTTACAGTGTGAAAGTGCAGTTGTAGGTGATGCACTCATTCCTCCATGTCGGTTGCTTTAGGTGCGTAAGCCCCTGGACGAACTGTATCACACTCTGGATGAGGCGCGGAAGCGAATGGCGAATGAGACCGAGCGGTTGAGAGTGGTATTGGCGGAGCAACACGCGCGCATCGACTGGGAACGAAAACGCGCCGCTGAGCTGGAGAGTGACGCCCGCCGCTTGCTAGACGAGGTGTTCAAGGACCTGATTATCGACGACGAGGTGATCCGCACGCTGGTATGTGTGGAGGACGCCCACGAGGCGTGCGTGGCACCCAACGACAGCAACCTCACCGTCATGGAGATGATGCGCAACATAGAGCGCAAGTACGAATCGCTCATGGAAGCAGTCGACTTGTATCCACCGTTCCTCGTCGCACAGGTATGTGAATAGGTCTAACTCTCCACATCTACTACAGTGGAATTCTAATTATCCGAACTCCAATCGTCAATTATCCGGATCTATGGGAGAAATAAATTGTGTCACTTTCTATTACTCAAAACAAAAATATTATTTTTGGTTCTGGACCAACTGTAGCCAATATACTCCTATTAATCATTAGGTTGTTTCTTAGCTGTTTATTTCAAAATAGTTTTCTTCCTCGACATTATTATATTTTGAAATCATTTTGCCTCAAAAATAACATTTTTGGGGCAAGTCCCCCTGACGCAGATATTTTATTATCCCGGTCCCGGTCCCAATTGCTCCGGTTTGTTGTTGTTCTTCTGTACATCTAAAGTCACGGCGTCACTGACTCGTTGACAACAATCATGAAACACTTCTCGTTATCCTAGAAGGACTGATAACTCGGTAGAATCATCTGGAAAATATTTTGAAATAAACAGCTAGTTGTGACATGGAATTCTTGACGTTTATTTCAAAATCCACATTAACAATATTTCCCATAAGAATCCCATATATTTTTATACAAGTGCTGAACACATTAAAACATTTCAAACTTCGAATCATCAAAGAACTGAAAAATGATAAAGTTGAAAAATTGTGAAATTACTGAAGATGAATTTATTTTCATTTTTAATTATGTTCATGGTAAGATCTTTATACTATATTAGCTACATTCGTCTTGTACTGAACGTTACAAGAATCTCCTGTAATCAATATCTCAGTTTGTATAAATGGACGTTATCAAATAATATTTGCCAACATGTGGGTACTAGACCCTTAATACTAAAAATTCAAAATAAAAATAAAAAGAACATATTTGTATGCAATTCAAATCCCGGATGTTAATCACGCGTCGGATGAATAAATTCGCGTTTGAATTTAAAATAAATATTATTAGTTGAAAATAATGAGGCAATGTCGCCCCTTCTCTAGCATTGTGTCAAATGACTCTCTGCAGTTTATTCTGGATGAGAAATACATAGCAAGAATTCTTGAAATTTCGCAAGGGGTTTGTGTCACTGTTACCCTGCACTTGTTTCAAAGATATTACCCCATACTAGGTGAAGGCTTCTCCAACCTCTTCTAAACCTTGGCTATGCGCTTGTTTGCCATTGACCTACAGTTCACTTTTATCCTTTTTGATATTTTTTTTAAAAATTCTTTGTCAAATATTCATTAGGGGACATTCTACGTTGTCCTTCTATCAGATTTTCTTTTTCCTTTGATGAATTGTCTGTTACTTTGCACTTCATTAACTAAATCAAATACAATACAAAAACATCGATAAAATTAAATAAAACTTAAAAACAATTAATTAAATAAATGTATTAAATTGCTCATCTCGCGGAGAGAACGGCGTTTACTCTAATTACATAACTTTTAAATCTATGTTTCTCATAGTCTTTAAATATTTCACATTTTTCTGGAGTATTAACTTGCAAACATCTACTCTTCAGTATTACCCCCATTTTTCCCCATTCTTTTCATATATTGACTCCGCTGTGCTCCTTAGAACACCCAGTTCCAGTTCCTGCCTTTACTTTTATTTTTTTAATAACGGTTGGTATTCCCATGTCCAGCTCTAGGGAAACTGGCTATTGGCTGGTCATCTGTTATCTTCAGACGGCCATTGGTGGCCGCTTGGATTGAATTGCCCCTAATGGCCATTTGGAGCTGACAGATGACCATTCAATGGTCATTTTTACCAAGAGTCAACATTTCAACTACCGCCGGTCCAGACCCAAACCATTTGTTACTCTTCCTTGCGAAAGTAGCATCGGGAATGTAACTAATTTGAGAATGTGGTTTTGTGCAGGTCCAGAAAGATATCCTGACAGACGAGAAGGTGCGTATGGTGCGTGCCAAAGTGGCGGCCAAGCAGTTGATGGCGATCAGGCGCATGGAGGAGCGTATGCACAAAGCTTTGCAGACGCCGCCACCAGCGGGCATGCGGCCACTCGTGTTCCGATCACCGCCCTTCGTCAAGGTACGTATTACATACTGGATTCGCGATAAGTAATATCAAAGGAGTTAAGTTGCCAATTCTTTTCTTGGCTAGGGGTCGGTGGGCGGATGATGCGTATCTCCAATAGATAATTTGATTATATTTCAATTCAGAACTTAGTAACTAATTGTTTCTAGATATAGCGGTCTATGTGAACGAGACAAAACAAGGTTCAATGTTGATTTATTCACGCTTTGCAACAATGTGTCACGAGTTCTTTTGATATGTACCTTATAGCGAATCATTTCTTATTCCTACTCACTTTGTTTTATTGTTATTACGAATTTTACCCCCCTCCAATTTTCAGGGGAAAATATTTCTCTTGTCCTGAGTCCTATTTTCATACCAAATTTCTGTTTCCCAGAGTTTCTGTCACTAATTGTAGACTTTTAGTTATGAGTGTAAATGAGAATAAGAGAAACGTGATTTGTTAATAATGAGCTCAACTAATATATTAGAGGTCTGGTGATGGTTCAAATTTAAACTGTGCTTGAAGGGGTATAAAAATGTGCAAATTATCCCGTAAAGAGTGTATGGCAGTAGCACATCAGCTCGTGCGTGGTGGATGCACTGTGAACTGACTGTTCCAAATAATCTGAATATTCCTAAAAACATTATAATATTTATTCTTCTATTTATGTCTATTATATAATCAAGATAAATAAAATTTAACTACAGTACATAAATTTGAGATAAAATATATAAATTATATATGTATAAATTATTGATAAAATACATGATATATATTTTACAGAAAAAATGTATAACGTATAGATATATAAATATATATTGTGACCGTACAGAAAAAGTAAGTGATTATTTACTTACCTTGTTTGTAGTGTGAAGCGCATTTGTGGAGCAGAATTATATAAATTACTGGTATTCTCGCGTAGGTGGTGAAGATGCGGCGCGAGGAGCGCAAACTGTCCACCCAGGAAAGGAAAATGCTGCTCCACCTAACAGAGTGGTGCCCCCAGACAGACAGTCCGGAGGCCTTCTTAGACCAATTGCGTCGCACAGGGATGTTGGACGATTCCCCTTCGGAATGAAGCTCCTAGGATTACTACCCACTAGTGGCAGCCAGGGTCTCCCTAACGAGTCTCAAGGCTCAGTCACCCCCGAGACTCTACGGTTTAATTTGCGGTGGTTAGTATTCTATACGATTGTCCTCTGCGACATACTTCGTATATAATACATAATACCTTTTGCATTCGTTAGTCTTGATAAGTATTTTTTTTAAATTATGATTCTAATATTTTTATAATTTGTCTGAATTAATTTGTAATTTCCTTTAGATATCGAGCATTTAAGAGGAAAAGATATATTTTCGTGAACAGTTACATTGTACCATCGGAAGGTTCAATTGCACGGTCTATGATGTTTTCATTTTTTCTTTTTTTTTAGATATTTGGTATAAGTGTAAGTAAGAGAAAAATTTAGAATCATATTTACTACTATATTTTTTTTAATGACATCTTTTCACATGTATACATTTTGTAATGTATTTTGCCACCGAAACTTATTACTTATGTAAGTATGCGGTACAAAATAAATATATTATATCGAATATGTATTGTTTTCTATTAAGTTAGTTATGTGGGAATGTATTAGCACATAATGTGGCTTGTACGAGTATAATTGGATTAACTTGAAATCATGAGACGAGATATGAGTCTCTGACATGAACTATCACTGTAATGAGTAAAGACCTGTTCCCCAGATCAAAAGCTGGCATAAATGTGATACAATTTCATATCGATTCTGTCAGAAATCATACAAAAAAGAGTTCCTTCAACCCTCCTGTCTGCATTGAAGTGAAGGAACTTGATAGTCTACTTTCAGTTGTCATGACTCCGTCAAAAATAGAAAAACAAAATGTGTATCCATAAAAAGGTAGATGTTTGTTTAACTAAATTGTTTTACTCATTTCAACATTTCTTAACACCTGTCAGGAAAATTGAAAGAGATCCCTTGTTTTCCCACGTACCAAACTACCATGGGAAATTAGAAGAGTAATGTGCACTTCTACACCTTGTTAAAACCATACTGTAACTTCTAGTATCCCTTGTTAAAACTTTCGAAACCAAGTAGGTATGACCACTCACCTCCAATCAACCAATATTGTCAATTACATCTCCCTTAATACTCAAGAAAATGTATTTTCTTCTCAACTATGACATTTTGTACATGAATGTAAAACATGCAGAGAACGGATAGAAAATATAGAACTAAGCGTTCCAAAGACAACGAAAGACAAAAATTAAAGGAACGATTTTTGAGAATATTTTTAGTGTATTGAATAAAACGTATTTGCGACATATTTAGAAAAAGGCATATTGGACGTATTTTTTAAAAAACGTCTTTGAATGCAGAGGAATTTTTTGTGTATTTTATTTTATTTATTTGAGCAAAACTAAGCAAAGTAACAATGTTTAGAATAAGTTTAAGTTATCAGGATTATTGAGTTATATAACTACAATATACATTGTTACCAATGTCTAATTAGTGTGTTTAATCATTAGTGCTATATGAAATGCACCAAATTGCACTTAATGTACCTCTTTCGTAATTAAAATATTAATTGTACGCGATATTACTTTTGAAACTGTAGATAATGTTCCTATCTTTTTCCTTTCTTTAGAAGTACGAGCACATTAGTTCCATGCATAACAACTTTCTAGGTTTATAGCTATGAGCTGAGTACCCATGACTACTCACGTACATTGTGTTATTTTTGAACCATTATTTTTTATCAAAACTCTTATTGGTATCAAGGAAAATGTCTTTCATTAATGTTGGTGGTTTTGTGTAAACCGTTTGAGTTTAATCACTTCTATTCAATGATTTAACGGATATATAGGGTTTGTTATTAAAAGAGACCACCTGTAATCTCTCGTAAACAAATGGTGATATCGAAGCACGGTTTTAACAGATCAGTCGTAATATACAACGTTTTGAGTAAGTTTCAGTGCCTTGAGAAATTAAAGAATGAAATCTTTTGAGATACATAACACGAATAATTAAGGTTCCTATGATTAGATCTGGAACGCTTCAGTTAGAAAAACGCCTATTTAGGTTAAAACACAACTGGAGTTTTCAGTTACTAGCAAGATTGCGTGCACTTACACGTGATATAAAATCTTTACAGCACTTTATAGTAACTAAGTTTTAGTCTTTTTGAACAGAATATAAAAGAAAATCATTTATACGCGTATTACTGGTTGAAATAGAAGATTGTACTTTATTTATGTCTACGGTTCAACGGAGCTGCCATCATGAAGAGAATTCACGACACCATTCATGTACTCGAAGCGAGTCATCTTTCCAACGAAGAACGAGTTAGCCACTCAGGAATCGCTTTGGTACTCCGAAATTCGAGTAATATTTTTAGCTCGAAGGTTTTCAGTGTCATAGTCCGTCCAATCTATTGTAGTGAAGCGGTGTTAGATTCGTGTGAAATGAACTTAACTCTTTCTTAGAGTATCAATTCCACTAGCAAATAACTAAGTATAGATAATGGAAATAACACTAATATGTCACTCTTATGTTAGAAACCGTTTGTTTGTTCGTCATTCCTTCTGTCTTCTTCTCCGTCACACCTGGACAGTATACTGAAACAAGTGTTTTAAAACTTTTTGGATTGCAGATAGTACACATTTAAAACACCGTGCCCATACGCACGGCGTTATTACCAATGCGGATATTCCCGTAGTGTCAAGAGATATCAAGTTTCACTGCGCCAATTATGTCCTACCATAATTATATCAAATCATCTTATACAGAATGTTGAATAATAGATATTTATATACGCCACAGGGAATTGATGAAAAACTTTCTGAACAATGATTGATGGAACTTTCGTCAATGCGTGTGTCATCAGTTCTTTGCGGTTACGATTTCTGGATTTTGTATAGCTACCATTTATTTTGATAAACGTGCATTAAATATTAATATTTTCTCCACCTAGCCATTTTTTGCATGAAGATTGCTTGTTTTGTGTAAGATTGATAAGGCATAATTTCTTTAAAAAAATCATTATTTCATTACGTTCAACGGGAAGATGACTCACTGGTGCGAAATTATGCGTCTACAGAATTTTAGCTATATATTTTATTGCCTCGTCACACTAAATAAATGGTAGGACATTGCGTTTAGATCAATATATAGCATAATATTTCAAAACCTGGATGACCTAGTTTTACTTAAATAAAAGTTATATACGTAACAATTTCAGTAAGTTGGTGACTCTGAATTGTTAATTACACGTGACTCTTGGTATTCAGACATGAATACACATCTAAAATGTAAAAATGTTTGAATATTTTCTCGGTATGGAATGTTAAACATATGATGGATATTTATTAAACTTGGAGAAATTGCGTGAAACTTGAGAAAAGAAGGGAAATTGTAATCGTCACCCGTGTCTTTTAAAATCACGCGTTTTTCTTGAAAGCGGGTAATAACAGATCATTGAGCTAGAGAGTATCCAAGGGAGGCATGTAGATAGGGACTGCTGTTGCTTTGGGGATACCAACGTATAGTTTCATTACCCTTGTGACTGGAAATGTTTAGAAATATTATTTTTACCAGTCTTCGTGGCATGTGATGAAATTCGAGGAGGGGCTAATCGAAATACCGAGTGACGCGATCTGAGAGTAGATAGTAAAAAATGAAAACATTCTCTTTCGTTTTGATTTTGGAGTTTTTTATTCGTGCATCGGTATCAACAATATTTTATTGTTTATTTCGCTAAGGTTCATAAATTATCTCTCAGCGCTTCTTCTATCTCTCTGTTCTGCATCTAGAGGTAGTTCAAGCATCGGAGTGCTATTCGCGTCTCATGCCACTAGACAGCATTTTAACATCGGATGATTACATATATAAACTTCGACGTGTTACTGCTTTACGCTGATAAGTTATGATCTCGACATAGCAATTTGCGAGCATATAACATAATGGGATTTCAAAATTCTATGAAGGACGCTTGAAACAGAGCCCTTTGCGAGAACTAAAATTGGAAGTTTACGAGAAAGTTTAAGTGAACATAAAATTATATATCATCCTATTAGTCACTAAGTTTAAAATATTAGTCCATTGTGACAGTGCTTAAAGTAATTTTTCAAGACTGAGTATGTTAGTATCATTCATGTTTTTAAATATTTTTACCGTCAATTTTGATAGAATTGTTGGGTTCTCGCGATGTTAATGGGTGATTTTTCATTAGTGTTTAAAATTAACGTCATACATCACATTTACTTTTATAATAAAGATTTGCATATATAAACAACTATTCAGGATAGCAACCAGCTACACTTAAACTTTCTTAACGTCTTAAAATAATTTACTTTTTTTTTAATTATTCGCACATACATAACTCATATAATGAAATTTGTTAAATGTTTTGTCATCGAAAAGTTGGTAACATAATGGTGATTATTAAAGTGACCATGCTAGGAACAACGGCGAACTACTAAGAACTTACATATTTCCCTTGGAGGTAAAACAACTTTGGTACTGGCATGAACTATCTACGACGCCTAGTTGCGGGTTGTTTATACTTGTGTCCGATTAGTGTTTGTTCATGCATTGTTTGTTATTATTTATATTTACATGCTATCCGTGTTTCCGTGCTAAAACAAGGAATTACAAGGTTTTAAATGGTGAGACAGAGATAATGGTTATGTTGATAGTTTATCTTATGCATTCGTACGGCGAGGCCGTGATTTGTGTGACTTGTGTTGTGTTGTGTTTTCAAATGCGGTGTGAAGTGAAATGTGAATCTTATAATGAAGCTAATGTGTGTGTTGCAAGAAGACTCTGGCTTCCACAATTCAGTGGAAAACCAGTTCATGAGATGCAGACTTCAATATTGACATATTCAAAACGTACGACATCTTGTCTACAAAGAAAAAAGGCGGAAAGGAACAGTAAAGGTATAGTTTGCGAGACTGCATCCACAAAACGTATCTCTTAAGTTCAGTTCCTTGCACTGACAAGAATTTCTGTGGTGCAATGTGAATTTAGAATGTGAAAATGTCAAGGTTATGTGTTATCACCCAGGAGACAGTATGCTTAGAGTATGTGAGACAAAGTATTAAATTTTTTTGACCATTTTAGTTTTGTAAAAGCAGAGACTATGAAGCAAAATGTTATGATACATTTTGTGATAATCATGATTGTATACTTGTGTTATTTGTATCGAGACTTGCATAACATATTTCAGTGTTTTCATTGACGTTATAGATTTAAAAGAAGCAGAATTCATAAACGAAATATTTCAACTGACATCTCCAGAACTATCTGTGATGTGTAAACAATCGTAACGAATTTCAAGCAATATTTTTAATGCGTCGCCTCTCCGAACTCGTTGACTGGATTTCTTGTTGACATTCCGTTGACACCATTTCTACTTTGAGTACTTTTAATATATTTGCAGGTGACTTTACAATTAATGACGTCATTTGTAGTGTAACTTATTGCCACTCACGACTGACAGATGTAATTGTGAAGGACTGTTCATAAACTATCTTAAACTTGTTCATAAACCAATTACTACACGTTCAACCTACATTAACTTTAGAAATTACTGTATACAGTATATACAAATTCAACGGTTAGAACAGAGATTCCCAAACTTTTTAGAGCCACAGCTTTCTTGATCTACAGGTAATTCTAATCGGATATTATTTACTATTACTTACTTTTCACATTTAACTTATCCTTTGCAGTGGCAGAGGAAGAAAATAAAAATATCAAATTTACTTTTGAAATAAAAGGTTTCATTGTTATAAAGCTCCATTAACATTTTAATTTAAAATTATAGATAACGTTGATTTCATAGCAGATATTCCCTAAAGACATGAATTTAAAACATTTTTATGATACGAGGAACTTTGTACTTGAAATATTAATCTCAATAACTGAAAACTAAATATGAAGTAAATTGTATGTCCTCATGAGATAAATATGCTTATATTTGATTAATTCTTTGTATATTAATGTTATTTTAGATAAAGCATCTTGCGTTGGTTAAGATGTACCAAGGGGATTCATGGCGAACCCTGAGCGTCAGATTGCGTTAGAGACCACTACGTTAGAAATTTACTACAAACTGTCGAATTTTATCAGGTAGATATGAAATATTACAACATTTTTTAATTCGGTACACCGATAAAAAGTTTGCCGTGCATCTTATTTTAGAATGACACATTCTTTGTAGCCACTTGCGGGTATTTTAAAGTATTAATGTAGAAATAATATTATGTTCAGCATAAATTTCAACCCCAACTGAAAACGAATCACCACTATTTAATGTGAATGACGTCATTGCCACAATTGCATGTCAGGACAACGCTCTATTCCCCTGGAGTAGAGGGGTTCGGGAGAAAAGGGGAACAGCTCGGGACACGTCACCTGCTCCGCACGTGGCTTTGGTGACGCAGACCTCCAATGAGGAGATTGCCTCCAATCAAATCGGAAGGCTCTGGTCGACTTAGTTCCTTTAACTTCTTTGGCGTGTTAACTTGTTACACAGAACGGATGAATCGATGGTAGAGTATGCATATAACAAGATTGACTTTCATGTAACAAGGTTCATCAGAGAGGGACTTGGTGTAGAACTATAGAATTCAAAATGGTTTGAATATCAAAACGTCATGCGTTTTAAAAAATGTTATTACCGTCTAATTACTGACACATTAGATTTCTTAATCAACTGTTTGAAATTTAGATGGGGAAATCTCCCATTTTGGTTCATATCTTAAAATAAGACCCGTCGAAATTTCAGGTTTTAAATACATATTTTAGGGGTTCCTACAGAGCTTTAAAGTTCAAAAAAATAAAAAAACACGTAAACTTGTCCCTAGTAAAAAGACGAACATATGTTCGAATTGTCGTTCTCCATTGCACTATTTCGCTTTTTAGCCATCAATGTGAAAATATTTACTGCATCATTACATCATTAAAAATATAATTATTACATTCATCTGAAATGCAGGAAACGGGTAAGTGAATAAATTTGCTCCTCAATTCAGTCATAATTTATAAAATCTTT
The DNA here is from genome assembly GCA_002313205.1 of Laupala kohalensis. NCBI lineage: Eukaryota > Metazoa > Arthropoda > Insecta > Orthoptera > Trigonidiidae > Laupala > Laupala kohalensis. The sequence continues at coordinate 206,870 of NNCF01125825.1, forward strand.
AGTACTCTGTACAAAATATGATGTTTAATATTACTGTGAGCTAGACCTTTGACATCTAAGCAGTCCATTTATTTGGTTTCGGGTACGGATTTTGGAACACAGTGTTTCTGATTTAAATTTCATAAAATGCGAGCTTATAGTGTGAATATGTAAAACTAATTATTATTGTATTTTTAAACGCTAATTGACCAAACGGACAGTTACAAATTAGAGAGCGTAATTACTGAGGATATATTAGGGAGAAAAAATTAGATTTCTGTGAGTCTTTACGCTTTTGCAATAAAATTTTTTTTTTAATTTCGTGGCTTATTTCATGTAGCTCATGAGGTTCAGTTTGTCAGACCCTCGCCACCCCACATGACAACATAGCGAAAGAGGAAGATCTACAATTTTATCGGAAGCTTTATTCAGTTCGTTTTCGATAGATATTTGTCAGTGTTTCGAATAATATTTTTCTTTAAATCCTGTTCATCCAAACTTAATTGCGTCTTCGTTATTAAGAATCTGATAATCCGTCATGCTCTGCTTAACTCCTAATTGACGTAAATCTGCTGTCGTGTAAACCATATAGAAAGAAAATATATTTTTAGGAAAATAGAACTGATTTTTATTGACAACAACGCTCCAGAATGAATTAATTTAGTTAGGTCAATATTAACTTCACAAACGTTTTCCGTTTTAAAGTTTAAAGTTCCAGTTTAAAAACAGTTAATGGAACGTTGTTAATGAATAATTCACATTCTTTTAAATACTAATAAATAGGTTGGTAACAATAAATTTATTCTCAAAATTGAATCGTTTTTGAACGTATTTTCATCCACATGTTGTGGAAAATAAATACAAACACTTTGGGTATAAATGGATTGTAAATTCAAATAGAATTATGTAGCGCTTTAGAGTTCTGATTTCCATCGTTATGTTTCAGATCTCCCTAAGTATCGATGCCTCCATTTTCATGAAAACGAAGTAGTTCTCGTGTATTGTCATTCAATGGATCCGAGTAAGTCCCAGAATCTCCCAATCGGATTTTTAGAGCGAATCCTCTTTCAACTCTATATCTTCGTGTCAGAAATACAAATCTGATTACTACCAACGCTTTTGACAGTCGAAGCGGCGAGGCGAAGCTCATGACACGATTGTCAGTTGTGAAAGTGGGACCTTGAGAGATTGAATTGTGCATGTCTGCAGTTGGCCCATGTTTTGTGAATGTCCTTTTACGTTTCGGAAGAGAATGCTGAATTTTTCTCAGACTTTTGTAGCGGTTTAATTCGAGTCTACTTTGTCCTTATTCTGTGAGTTTCTTTTTCAATTGTTCGCTGTTTTGTGTGATTTACATATGTAATGAATTCAGTCATATGAATTTATTTTAACGTTACTAAATTCATATTTTAAGTGTCCCCCTAAGTATGAAACATGTGTGAGTGAACAAGAACAACAATTATTCATTTTTTCTTTATTTTGTGTTTGATTTCTTTGTTTTAAAATGTTTAAAGCATTTAAAATGTTTTAAAATAAGGATTGAGATGTTTTTGAATTGAGGAGTTGAAGAGTCATATTTACACAATTCAAAGAAATATTTACATTCATTAAAGTTACCAAAAATAATTTAAGACCGTTTTTTTTTCAGAGAATCCAACACTTGGAAATTTTATCTTTGGTGATATACATAATTGGAAAATATTTATTACCCTTTATTCTCATATCTGTGGTTTGTTTTAGTAAACATTATGAGTTATGTGATCGAACTCCAGTATTACGACCGAGAACGTCAGTATTCCGACCGAAATATATTGACGTATGTTATTGATCTTGGTTCATATTAATGTATCTCCCTTTTCCCTCCCTTCGTGTTTCTAAATACCGGATACTTGCTTTTCTAATGAGAGATGGACGTGTGTTGTGAACTTATTCATCTTCCAAGACTTACGCACATATCAAACTAAAATGAGAAAACAGTGTTAGAATGTGTATTGTCCATTTAATTCTAAAAATAACTTTAATTTATTACAGTCTTCTAATAATGTTAAATGAAAAAAAAATTTTTTACACCGCTTAATAAGTTATATAAGATTTGTAAGCAAAGAGCTTTTTAATTTTCCTCTGCATTGAAAACATTTCTGTTCTTTCCATTCATCATGACCTCGTATATTGGCTCAGTGAAATCCGTTTTTTTTTTGTCTTCAAATATCGCGTGCATGCCCCTGTTCTCACAAACACTCCGTATACAAGAAAGTTAAGAAGAAATGGCGAAACTTGGATCTTAGCAGCTCATAAGCTACTACATTTTATGGATCTCTTATTTAGCCAGTCTTTAGAATGATGTGAAGAGCGTTCGTTTTAAAGATGCACTTCCACATTCGAGCGAGTTATGAATATCGTGTCGTACAGCTTCGTTGTGAGAAATGTTATGAATTATGTCTAGAACTGATTTTGTAGGAATGAATTAATTTTTTGAATATCCGTGGATTTGTTTTATTTTCTAATCTAAAAAAAACAATGAAGCGTATGCTCGGACTGTGTATTAAAGAGTTAAAATGAATGTTATTACGGAGGAATACAAAATCTAAAGCAAAACTTTTTAAAATCTCCTTATGTAACGTTTGGAAGAGAGAGGATTAAAAGAATATATTTTCATTATCCTGAATAAAAATATGTTTGAAAGACCATGGAAGAATTGCATTTTTTTATAATAATAATAATAAGATTAATAAGGGAATATTTTTCCCTCTTTACCTCCAAATGCTTTAACGATTTCCATCAATTTGTTACACCGATCTTATAAAAAACATGCTATTTACGTTTATCAAAAACTATTCTGAGGCGAAAAAGTATAAAACTGAGGAAGTAGGGGGTAAAATCTTTGAAATAAATTTGCAAAGCAGTTAACGGATGAACAGATATAGCGAAGATAAAGAAAATATTAAAGTGAATAGTATGACTGATAAAATATAAATGGAATAAATACTAACTGCTGTACGTTTTTTTAATTTATTCCCATAAATAAGTGATTAAGTTGTGTTGTTAAAGGAAAGGGTGCGTGTACTTTTGATCTCGTGCTAGAAATAATAAAGATGGATCTATATAATGTCGATCTGCTTGGCCTTGCTCTGTCTTATTTCCCTCAAAACCTCGCGGATGTTTTGATCATCACCGCACCTGCTTGGGAAAGGATCGTCAAGTCGGTCGGTCGAGGCTGAAGCCGACACCAGTTGCGTCTACATTGTCCGAGTCTTGCCGATCGTCATTTCCGAGCAGCTTATAGTGGATGAACCTTAACGAATCTCTTTACGAATATAAAATCTTTATTGTTTCACTAGGCTCTTCATTAATGAATGAAAATACGATAAATACAACAATAAATATATCGATTTTGTCAATAAATTAAAGTATTATATTCTTGGAGGTGTCATTCCCAAGAAGCGTGAGCTCTTTACACCATATACCGGCGACTCCGCCACTCCCTGCCACCGCGCCGTCTAATCCCTAGTAACCCGCTGCGTTTCCCACGTCCCTGAACCTTAATTCAAGCTCGAGCTTTATATGTGTGCTGCGGGGCGGCATGGAGAAGGGAGCAAAAGATGGTGAGGTGGGAGGGGAGGGGAGAGGCTGTTGCCAAGGAGACCGCCGCGCTGGCTGCGGGCGGCTGCTGTATCAGCTGAGTCCCCGCGGCGCGACGGTGTCACCATGCTATGGAAGCGTTGGGAGGGGAAAGGTATCGTTCACGGTGACGTCGGCACCGCGGGAAGGTGGTCACCATGGTAACAGCAATAATGACGCGGCGTTAGTAACGACCGGAGTCGTCGTCATAGTTTTCATACATGAATTAAATTTAATAATTTCTTAACTTCCCATTTCCAATCATTATTAGCTGAAATCATGTTTGCCTTTTATCATTTCGAAAAACACTACTCGAAGAGATTTCTCGTACGGGCAAAGACTATTATTTTTCACCTGTGAAATGCGATTAGCTGAATATTTAAATACACAAATTTTAATTGATAGTCTACAGTTATTCGTTTTACGGATTTATGCTAGAATTATATGCTAGTGATAGGAATACTCCATTGGTATTTCTTAATTGTAGACAATACGATGAACAGTTTTCTCAATTATGATTCTTAATCACACTTTCTTCATCATTATGACTTTGGCAAATGTATGATCAAACAGTCCATTCGATAATAACCTTTTCTTGTTCTACCATCTTTCCGCACCATTTCGACCTCCATTGAGCATTATTTTTGTTCTGTATTAACTGAGCTTTACTGTATAGAATGTCTCCAGAAGTAAGTAGCACTAGTAAACATCAAATTATCTAAATTAATTTGGAGGTGGATTCATCAATTGAAAAATAACGTCAGACTGAAGCTAAGAAACGACAGATAAATATACGAAATTGAACGTACGAGTTCCAACGAAATTAGGGCTACTTTATGAGAAAACGTTGTTGAGTACTGTCAGAACTGGAAGCGTCAAGGTCGACCTCTCTGTTTTCTCCATTTAAATTTCTTCGTCCTTCGTACATTCACATTTCTCCTCGAAAATCAATTCCGGTAATTGGATTTCTACTGTATATCCGAACTTACGATTTATTCCCAGTGATCTATTTTTATTATTTTAATAAGTAGGATGGTATTATGGTAACAATCTAGCCCTGTAACGGGATAATTATGGTGGATTGTCAATAAGATGAATCATAACTCATCAATTAATACAAAAACAAAGAGAATTAAGGAGGGAATATTCTTTCATGCCACATGCATGGGATAGTCCAGCACCCTACCGCTTTTCCTTTAAAAGCGCGCTCACGCACCGACCTGTCAGCGACGCCGCGTCACGAGCAGCGAAAGAGGCGATAGCTGCAGGCTCAGCACTGGGGCGAGGAAGGAAAGCGTTCACCGGCGATGAGAGGGGGAGAAGGCAATTTTCTCTTCTTCCCCTCGAGGCACGTGGACGCCACGCATCAACCCTACACGAGGCACGTGGCTCCGATGGGTAGACACGTCAAGTAGGTTTGCACTCCTCATTTGAATAAGACCAGGAGAAGAATCATGGAATTGGGGGAATTCTTAATATTGGTTTCTGGAAGAAACCTACCGACAGCAGAGGTTCTGCGGTAAGCCTTTTACCGTTGACTCGGAAGATACTATAACAGCCAAGGGCGCAGTCCGGTTTTAGGACAGCAGAGGCAAGGGTCTTTACGTATTAGAGTGCAAAGTAGATGCATAACTCATCTCTGCAATAAGTTCGTTAAAACATAAACTCTGATTGCTCGTGGAGTTCGCCAGGTATTCCCGAAAGGTGGATTGCAGACGGTAATTTGACAAAATGCTACACTAGCGGCGATATCGCCCCACATATTTTAGTTTTAATTAGATACTACGAATTAAGAAAATGTATTTGCTTGTGAATTTATTAACCAGATGTGTGATTAGCATTCGGAAACTTGGAATCGTATTCAAGTCTCTTTTATTTTAATTTTTCGAGTATTCAGGCCGGGACGAGTTCCTTTCACTGACTCTTGCTACACCCATGATATCTGCAAAAGATGGAATTTTATTTAGGGTTTCCAATAATTTTGACCAACCGGCTACTCCGAAAGATGGTTTCCCATGTTTCTGGACCACGGACGAATTTCTTCATTCGAGAAACAAGTGAATTTATAAACGCTTTGTAATAAAAGGAAGAGATCAAATATTCGGAAGTCCATGCAGGCGCGAAAATAAACACCTCTTGAAAAGAACCCTCGAACATCGCAGGCAGGTATCTACGAGTTCGGAAAAAGGGTCTGGTTTCTGTTGAATTTTTAACAGGATGGTGGAAGGGGGGAGATGACACTCACTAGTGCACACGTCCAAGCGCTGTCCAAATCCATGACACACATCTGGTTGTAGCGTTTCATAATACGTTTTAGTAATTTCGAAAAGATCTGGCATGTTTCAATATGAAATAATGAAAGAGGAAGGACAGTCGTCGTTAGGAATGAGCGTCCAGACTCTGTAAAAAGGCGGAAGTAACAAGTAGTTGTGCTATTGCGTGAAACCACAGGGAAAATATAAATGGGCTTAGTTTTGTGAAGGAACGAATGAAGGTCTGTGCGGAGACCCTTCGCAAGAAGGAGACCCAAATAGGCGATGTTGAGCGATGCAGGTCTAAATTTAAAAAACCTAAAAATGACAGAAGAGGGAAGGGTGACGACCGTACAGGGGAGCATGGGCTTATACAATGGAGGTTATAACACTGGTTAGCAGCCATGTCAAACTTGTGTTATTTTGAAGGGGGCAGAAAAATTGAATCCTTTAAATGGAATGAATAGACCTTTGTGAGAGGAGTGAGTCACAAACCCGTAGATCGTAAATTAGATGTCAATTTAGGAAAAATACCGAGTCACAAAACGAAATGGTGTTAGTTAAAACAAGCTCCGTTATTGGTTTATAAACAACTACGTCACAAAGTTTAACCAATTGGGGGAAAGCCACGTAAGTGAATAATTGTTAGGAATTGGCTAAAAAGGAGGAATGTAGTCAGCGTTGGGAGGAGCCAAGTTTGCTCAGTTCCGTCAGAGAAGTGGGGAGCTTGTAATTTAAGATTGGAGCGGAGACACGTAGAGAGAATTTGATGAGGATTGTTTTGTGATTATGATTTTAGAGAAATATTCTGACTTTGATTAATTGAGGAACGACGATTCTGAAGTTGATTTTGATTCTGTTCCTGTTTTTCGAGTTCTAGAATTCAGATTCTGTTTAGCCTTTTTTGAAAATTGATAACTCTGTTGTGATCTTCGAGAATATTCTGTTTTTGAGTTTCCGAATGTTCTATTGAAGAGACATTTAGGCGTCAATGCACTGTCAGAGAAGCATAGGCTTATTCTAGAACGTTGTTTTCGTTTTGATATGTTAACTGACATTAATGAAAGACCGGTTAACGCATTGATTAAGTGACGATAAACATTCTGACTTTATTAAGAATGGCGAAATAGATCATTACGAGAGCAAGAGATGCACTCACATATTTTATCAAGTTTCGCTTAAAATGGCTTCAATCAACATCCGACGTTCGATGAGGGATTCTAACTGGCAGGGTCGCTGCGACTAATCCGGAAAGGCTTTGGTACGGACGGGGTCTCAGCGGCGAGACGTGGAGTCAGGGCATCCACGGCCCTGCGAAGGTCAACGACATCCCGAGGCGGTTGGTGCTGAATTTCACCTCATTTGTAAGGTAATTCTTCGAAGGGCCAGTAATGGTACCTTGTTCGCTTTATGGTATGCAATCGAAAATTTCATCAAGTGATAACAAAAGTATGCCGAAGACTGGTGGCAATTGTGACTTTTATTTCTGAGATGTATTATGTGAAGTAGGGCGTAGATAATGAAGTGTGGTAGCACTTGTATGATGAAATATGCTAAAGAATCATAAACTTTAAAATATTTTCAAAGGAACTCATTCTGTTTAAAGTGATAAATTCAGTGATATTGAAACATGTATAACTTGGTAGTAATTAGTTGCATGCCTTTTGGGGGGAAGTGTTTAAATGGGAAATTGTGAAATGCGGTGTTGTATTCTTGTAATTTGGGGTATTAATGATTAAACCAATATTTATAACATGTGTTTCCTTTAAGAAGGATCAATGTATATTTCACATAAATTATCGGCCGAACCCGATCCTCTCCTTGCCATTTTATAGCGAAACGACATCTTCATAGAGAAATAAACCATGTTAGGCAAGTTTATGATAGTTTATTATACAGAATTACAAAAAAAAGCTGTTCATTTAATTGCCCCTCTCTTGAATACAATTACCTTTTTCTTACTATTTTGTAGAGTAATATACATTTATGTATAAATATGAAAAGACCATTTCCAAGTCTCCCCGCCCCACATTTATATTTTGAATTCGAAATTTGATATAACAGTTTTTATAATATATATAAAATTGCTACAACTAATCTTTACAGATTATCTTGTAACTTGTTTACAAACATATGTTGATATAATAGTGATTATTTTCCTGAAACGTCTTTTTTTGTATTTTTAGAATGTTTATACAGATAAGTTTTTATTGTTCTTTAGTCAGTTCTCAATTTCTTTTAAATTATTCTCTCCCTCTTAATGCAATTCTCCGCTTTCTGGCTCACTCAATCCTTTCACATGCCAACACCGCTGTGGTTGCTGGTATCGATCATGCGTTTCGCCGCCGGCATCGACTTGGTGAGGGCAGGCGTCTGTGCGTCATGTGCGTGCAATTTCTGCGATGTTTATTCACAATTTGGATTTGCTCCTCCTCGTCTTGAAATCGTCACCAGGTCCCTAGGCTTCCGCTGTGGTACTTGTCTCAATAACGCGCCATGACTAACAGATTCTCAGATTATAAACCGGGTTGGAGATATATTGTTTGGGGGAATTTCTGGGTTAATGAAGTATAAATCTCAGATACAATTTGTAATCAGTCTTCGAAGACAATTACAAAATCATTATTAGGAATTATAGTCTTCTGAAACATTTGTCGTTGACGGTCTTATTATTAGCAACCTGGTATTTAGCAATCAATTGGGGCATTATCCAACGGAATCATCTTATGCTATTTTACCTACAAGTCAGTTATTTAGATAATCATTCCGCATTTTTGATATTCTATCCGCAAATACCATGTGTCAAAGCCTGCCACCATTACTAGGGACGCTGAGACAAAATATCAAAGAAATATCTCGATATCTATGGTTAATCTGCCATGAAACCATGGTGGGAAGAGATGATTTAACACCAAATCACATGAACAGAGGATAGTTTACGATATTTCCTATTCCACTCGTTTCCCAGTCTGTGTTATTGGTACAAACGTGTCATTAAAACGATAAGCCTGCTGCCAAAGAGATAAGAGAAGCATAAAGCCGGTGATGGGATGATCCGCACATGAGACGGCTGGACGTTTGCGAAGTATTTAGAACTGATATTGAGCAAACAACTATAGTATCTAGTATGTGTCTTAATTGCAAACTGCAGTGAAATTTAAAAACATTTTCTGGCTGAACGAGGCAGCGTTTCAGTGCCAGCTCTTTTCAACCATAAATTTATTTATTATAATTGTGAATACCAAGTCTGATACATTGAACTAGATGTCCTATGAACTTTAATCGTGGAGTATTTGCATGGAATGGTGGACAATAAATTGTTTAGTAGCAGAGAAGAACGTTATGGAATATTCATAAATTTGGAATTACATTTGTTATTGACATTGCGGTACAGCGGTTGGTTCACTTTCAACCATGGGAATTGATATTACATCCCTGACTGAATTTGTTCAGGTGAACGAAACGGTGTCACCGGTACGTTCTCGGCCGGTTCTCACATTGCGGTGCCATTCATTCTAACCCATTCTGTTATTTATATTACATAGCAATCATCTATTATCCGTCTCAGGCAAATCTGTCATACCCTCAAGAATATGAAATCTTTGATGAATATGTTAATAAAATAAGTGAAATCAGAAAAGCACCCAGATAGTAGCCATCATGTTGGCGGGGACAGGAACGCGTTTTGCGGCTGAATAGCGCATCGTTAGAAATTTAAAGCAAAGTAGCAAAGAAAGAAAATCTCGTATTGCGTAAGCAACATAGAAGAGGTGACCGTCTGGTCAAATTAAATGGAAAAACAGGGTAAATCTTTCATCACAGCAACTTGCAAATTTTCCAGCTGGAGGTGAAACACAGTATGTCTATCACATGCACACAGTGGCGGATCTAGACCGTAATCAAGGGCGGGGGTGCTGAATTTGAATTTGAAAAGGGCAATTCAACCGAAGGATCTGGGGAGCTCTCCTGTTTGAAATTTATAGTTTTACAACACAAATTTTAATAATGTTGTTATAAATATTATTGTATATACTATTTTAAATATCATAGCGATTTTGTATTTTAATATCATACATCAAATAGATAATTAACAATTTATTACATATTCGCCAAATTTATTAATTGTTTAAAATGGCAAATAGATATTAAAGAATAAATATACATTTTATCAAATTCAATATTATCTGTTGAAAGTTTAGGTCCAATTGTGTGTGTGTGTGTGTGGGGGGGGGTCTATAGCCCCCTTAGATCTGCCACTGTGTGGTGATAGGGTATAAGAAACAAAAGTGGGAGACCCATGGCGTGGTGTATAACGCACTCGCCTTCTACCTGACGCTGGTGTAAATCCCGGTTGATCCAAGACAAAATGGGTTCACGGCAGGTTTTCTTGGAACACTTCCCCTGCCTTTCATTCACTCATCATCATTCGCATATCACTAGTCATCCTCGTCCGAGACAGTCTGAGAACAGGTGTTGTTTGTGTACAACGGCCTGAGCACATAAGAGTCTACACGCGGTGTTCCCTGAGCCCTGAGCACTGTACGCTGTTCGAAGACCTCTATAACAGAAGATTATCTGAGACTATTTCATCATCAGTTACAATTGTTCTCTGTTCATTTAATAATACGGACGAGTACAGCTTATATCTTTCCCTAATGAAAGCAGATTTTGTGGGGAAGTTTTCTCTAGAAGCAAATAATCCAATAGTACTGGCTTGTATCCCCGCTGGTTACTCAGGTGGTAGCGTTCTTGCTCTTCACCAAGTCATCCCGGGTTCAATTCCTGGCGGGTCCAGAAAAAACCCTCTACGTGGACCAAGTTGTTAGTAAACCCAGCTAATAAGTTGTTAGTAAACCCAGCCCACCTACTAACAATAGCCTAATACCCACCTCCTACCTCCTATCGCTCCATGTAGATAAGCTTCAAAAGCACATTACTTTTTCCATTTACAAATACTACAATGGAAATGTAAAAAATTGTACTGACATTCATATTGAGAGGAAGGAAAGATTTCTCTAAAGTACCATAAGGTTGGAATTTTAGATTTGTTAGATTTGGAGATATTCTTTCCTTGGATTTCATTTCGAAATTGTTTTTGGAATTTGATCACACATCGAAATATGTTCTCGGAAGCGGGGCGGGGTGGCACGGTTAAATCTCTCTGCGGAGACTTTGATCTTCCTGTTTCCCGTGTAGTTCCGCTCCGCGGCGTGGGAGGGTCCTTGAAGCGACCCCCTCGCGGGCGACGGCGGTGCTTTGCGCCGCAGCAGGTGAATGCGCTTCCGAATGGCTTCCTGAGACCTCTGGAAGGTTGTTGTCTGTGTGATGCTACTCGATGTGGGCGGAGGTGTCGGCGCCGCGCCGCCGCTGTAAACATGCAGCAGAACTACTGAGAGAGTGCCTTCATTCGTAAAAGGGAACATGGCTCGCATCGTCTCGGAAGAGAAGAATGTAGGCGGGAAACGAGGTGTGGGAAACGTGGTCATTCCTTTTCTGTAACAATTCTTGAAAAAAATTGTGAATGGTTTTCCATGATTTTTACAGTTGACATGCAGTGTTCGAATTAAATAAAATGTAGTGGGGAGGGGGAAACTTTTGAAGTATTTCTTTTCACATTTCAATATAGTACTTTACAGAATTACTTTTCAGAACATTTCAATACAGTACTTCAAGAATATGTTGTTATATTCAGGGTGTGGAGGGGCGCATGTAAAAGGACCTCATTCTTTTTATAATCTTGTATTTAATTTTAGTATACAATTTTTTTTGTGGGGCGTGTCGACATCGAGGTCTTTAGAGCCCTGCATACGACATATCCTATATATTGACTCTATAAACTTGCCTTAATTTATTTTTCTTATAATGAAGATTTCTAGAGTGCCTTACTACAACAATGTAGACTCATTAGTTGAAAGTATTGCTTAATTTGACAATTGTTATTGACAATCAATATTTTTCTCCAGTTGGGATGAAAACTAAGATGTAAAAATTGGAAGGGTAAAAAGGTCAGAAGGAGGGAAATTCCCTGCCTTCCCACCCCCTCCCTCTTTAATGCGAAACCTGTTTACATGTCTTCTAAACAATTCTTTAAAGTATGCATTAGTAAGTAATTTATCAAGTCCATATTGTATTTAGTCGCTTTACATGAAAATAACATTAATTAACTAAATATGTTTTATAATTGCAATGTATGGGATAATAATATACATCCCGAGGCCTTACCTGTATGAGGTGGTATATACTTCATTACCATCTAGTTTAGCTCACTTAAAATTTTACATATGACAGCGACTAATGAGAAAACGATTTTATGAAGGACTTACTTATTTTGTAGACAAGAACAACTAATGTTTAATTCACAAATTACTTATGCTACGAACAAATATTTTGAATGGAACTCCTCACTGAAGGTGAATAGTGTTATTTTTCACCAGCTTCAATCTTGGGGAATCTTGGGGAATTAAATCCCGTTATAGAAAGATTGTGAATAACATTTTTATCGTCTACTGTCGTTCACAAAGATTTATACTTTCTTTTATAACAATTCTTTATGCTATCTTATGTATTCGATCTCATTTGGTATTTTATTCTGTTTTCTCATTTGTTTTGGTGTAAGGGCGAGCAATGCAATATAAAATTCATTCATTTGCTGGCAAAGGGTGGAGTATCTAATTGTTTCCAAGGTATATGCTATCACTTAATTGGGAATATTATTATTATTTCTATTATTAAAGAAAAAATATTATCAAGACAATACGATGCAATATTTTGTCCTACTATTTTGATGCATGGACTTGCCCTACTATTTTGTATAGCATGCCTTATGAACGTGTACAAACTTGTGAAGGTGATTTCTGTGTTAGTATACCTTCGGAATTATCGGGTAAATGTACTTTTCATAGATCATACGATGTATGAATATTCATTTTGCAGTAAGTACACCTTTGCTTTCAGTTCCGAATCTGTATTATGCATCTAAATTAAATCCTTCATCTAATTCTTCCCGTACACAATCATCAGATATTATATAAAACTATAAAGTCTATAAACGGTTATAGTTTCAATTACATACCTTTGTTTCAGTTTCCCAAAACTGTTGGAATCGAGGATTCTCGAAAACTTTGAGAGGTGTAACTTATAATACTCTTTTTACTCGTATTTTGCGAGAGATGGTGTGCATAAATCTTCCCTATAAAATCTTGTAAATCATTATTTCAACTGATTCTCTTTGTTCGTATCTTTCAACAATTCTGTGAAACAAAACAGTCCAAAACAAATAAATAAATGTATTTGTCATATGCATATTACTGATAAAATAACTTGAATTTTGTTTTAAAGTCACAACGGTCTACTATCTAATTTTATTTTATAGACTGACACAATCTTTTGTCTCAGTTATCGTTAAGCTAAAAATAAAAATTTAATTTACGTCATGACTCCATTGTTGTTATACTTTAATTATGAGACATGTCTCGGACTTAATTTAAAAACCGTATTATAATTAATATTCAGGATTTTCAATTTATTTCGCTCGTAATGTAGAATTATGGAGCGTGAACCGCATATTAACCGCGAAGAGAGAGACAGATTTATAAATATTCTCTTTGAAGCGTAATAAATTGAGCTGACAGTTGACATCAGTAATATAAGCATCCTGCGTTATTTATTGACTATAATAGTGCTATACTCTGCTCTGCCTAGACAAGTTAATGTATCATCTTGTGACTGAGCCCTAAAATTAAAGCCTGATTGCCTATACACAATTATGTCTGAGTTTGGTATTCAAAAACATATAAAAGAATTTCGTCAAATGACACCGATCGATCAATCTACATTTATTCAAACTGTACACAGAATTTCAGTGATATTAATCTAACCGTTTCCGAGACAAAAGAAATTCGCATGCCACGTGGATTAGTTTTCCAATAGTTTCTTCTCATTTTTCTTACATAATTATACCAGTCACATATGAACTATATATCATATTCATTCAATTGTACGTATTTTTTGAGGTTTGTAAGTATTCTTCAAGCAGCGCGTACTGTGCGTGTAGAAAAAAACGAGTATTTCCCAAACGAATATTTCAATGAAATAAATGTATCAATATACTTTTCAGAGGGGAAAAGGAATATATCGTGTATCCAACGGTGTTTGCCATTTGATCGAGAGGCAATACTTTTCAGTCTCCTAATTAGTTATTTATGAATGCTGTACTGCTTTGTATTTGTCTGCCTTTCATTAATTTTGATTCTGAATTGGACGGAGCCTCATTTGAATCATTAGAAACTGTTTTCAAGGTACCAATTATAATTAAATTTGTATCGAATAATTACAATCGACCGGAGACATCGTTTTCATTTAATCTTAATTAATTATTGACAAAAAGAACGGGAAGACTCGTATACTCTCTGAATTGAAGTCTGTCGAATTAATAGAACTTTACTGAATATTTTATACAATTTCATAAACTTAACAGCATTTTCCATCTAATAAATGTTATGTGTTATTCCTTAATTCCGATTTTTATTAATTTCACGCCAAATTTTCTTTAATCTTTTTTCTCGTGCGGTATAATCCATAAGAATAATTATTTCTTTGCTTAGACCAGAAAACATTAATTTGTTTTGTCAAAGCTTCAATATTATTCATAACTGTTTCACGAGTAATACTAAGTATACTTGAATCAATTATTCGTGTATCGTCCCGCAGAAATATTCACTATACAAAAAAATAGTAATACTGTTAATTTTTAATAAACAAAATGTTTAAACTTTCTTTCCAGTCTGTATCTTAAAAACATTTCGTGGCAATCTATTCTTTGCTCATAAAGATAAGTCCTTAAACAAACCGTGGATTACCACGCCGTCGTAAAATAAATCCTTTGGGATTGAAAGGGGACAGGCTGAAACTGACTCTTTGAGTACAAAAGGAATGCGTATGTTAATACCAATAAAAAGTTATTACTTTTTGATAAGGTAACTTTAATTAAATTTTAATTTAAAAGGCCAGTCGTAAAACTGTACGACGTTCAGTACACATACATGATCAACGTTTGTGACTTGATTCTGGTTACGTTTCACAGTAACAGTTATGATAAATGCTTTAATAAATTTAATAAAAAATGATATGCTTTTATTTATAACGTAATTGAATCATAATAATTCTGCTTTAGTTATAAATATAAATTGTTAGAAGAAATAAAGTCTGATTTTGACGAGTAAATTATTATTATTTATTTAACAAATATTAATATGATGGGAATAACATTTCGGATTTTCTATTTTCCAAAATGCGGTAAACGGATGCAGTTGAAATTTTTATATGCGTTATTTCTGTGAAGAGAAGCATCATTACTGAACAGTTTATGAATATTTGTTGATTTATCATCGATTTGCTTTTCTTCAACATAAATTATTTATAAAGTATTTCTTGCTGGTATATTCTTAAGTAACCGTTAATTGTAATGGATGTACAATAATAATACTCTATGAATATTGCTGGACAGAATACTGAATCTAAACCAAATATTTCTCCGTCCCTATACCAGCCACCCTAATATGTGTGAGGGTGGAAGACGACTTCAACCCCACCTCATCAAAAATAACTCATTTCATAAATAAGAAGCACGGAAATGAAAATAAACTATAAAAAAATGCCAATCTCGGCGGTTTGTTCATGTTTTGGCAGAATGTAGAAATTAATTCTTCCTTAGATATTACTGTTGATCGTTCGTATTTATAAGCGAAGAAGATGAGTGCGGTTGCAAGCATTCTCGTACTTTGTGATGCACTCTACTAAGGTTTGAAATGAATTCCGCTATATAAATAAACGTTCATTTTCAAAAATTGTTAGTAAAGTATTATCTACTCTTGTGCGGAGTGGATATATTTTTCTTTATTCGATTAGTCATTTGTTTATTTAAAAAAATGCTATGATGCGTGTTTCTCGAAAGTATTTAATAACATAACACAAATCATTTCAGAATACTGGTATTTATTAATATCTTGGAATTTTTATATCTCAACTTACGTTTTAGGCTGTGAGTTTAAAAGACCCTTTGATTTCGTATTTTGGACCGAACTATTTGAAGGATTACTTATAATTGAGTTTCATTACTTGTCTCCTTACTTTTTTTAAATAAAATATTGAATTGTGTGTCTTATCAAAATTCTTAGCATTTAATTAGTATTTTAACTTCTCAAATTACCAATTAAATGTCTTAAGTACAGGTTCCATACTAGATAATTGTAATTGTAAAAATCGACAAAGAATTGGAACAACTTTGTTCTTGGGTGATCTTATCAGTGTTAATTATTATATGGTTCCAAATATCCACGGTGCTTATGTAATTACATGTCATGCATCAGGATAACAATCCTGTCAATTATTTGTCACACTCTTTGTAGACAAAATGGGAGAATATTACAACAGAAACATGAATACCTTATAAATTCTTCATCCGAATTTATGAATCACTTGGGAAATCCAAATGCATGAAACTATTTGAGGTGTAAGATTTCGAGCCTTTCTTGACTGTCGCCAACTAAATAATGTTAATATTAAAATGAAAAATAATTCATATGCATGTTTTCAATTTTAATTTTCAATATTATTTGTAACGTTAAATTAACAATACTTGCCTGTAACACAATTGTACACATCTGTACTTTCTGCTCTGCGTCAGAGATGTATGTTTGTGTAGGTGATTTGTCCTTTTATGTATTCTTTCACCTCTCGTTCGAAGGACTCGTAATTTAAAGAAAGAATGAAAACTTTTTATAAAGCTTGATTTCGTTGAAACTTATATTCTAACCACTTATACTACCCTCACATATTTTATACTCCCCTCACAAAAATTTTTACACTTCAAATTTCGTGAAATAAATTTGATATTCAGCGAAGGGGTTGGTTTTAAAATCAGTACTTTCAAATACGTCCACCTTTTTTATTTTACAATCTTCATGTATTCCATCCCCGCAATACCTTTACAATGCGATAAACCGCATGTGATTTGCACATTTCCGCAACAATTTCCCTATTCGCAAAGCGATCCAGTGGGAGATACGTGCTCTCGGGAAACCACATTCACGTTCAACGACGCTGAAGATAAACCGATGCTTGTCACTAACGACAGCTTCAACGGATGCTCCACAGATGTCGCTCTCGTAGTAATACGCGCTAACGAATCAGTCTGCTGCTCGGCAATGCACGAATAAGACGGAACATCAAATACGCTTTGCTGTGGATGAAACTGTGTGCTATGTATAAGAATAACGTGTAATTTACAGATGAAGAGAATACAACGTTTTTAAAGGAGAGGTCATTTCACGAAAACGTCGCAGAATAAATGTGTACATGTGCGGTGTCGTACTATTCTTAATCCTTGGGCCGTTTTCCACACATTTCGATCGGACCGACACGGGATCGGGTTTGGCATAATGTTGCCCGACGAATGAAACAACATGGGTCATATTTATTTATTTGTAATACGATATTTTGATTTTGATTAACAAATTAATATTATTTCAAGCTGGAAAAACTAAATAGTATATTTCTTTACTTTTAAAAAGTATTTTTAATATTTAATAGTATAATAAAATGTTTTCATATTGTTATGTATAACGGGGTAGTTGCGAACACAATTTTCTATAATTTCTAAACTGACATACCACTCCGAATATTAAGTCTGACAGCATTTATTTATAATAAAAAAGTTGTTCCCTCCCCCTCAACGATTGATGAAACTGTGTTCCAACTCGCGGGCGGTATAAAAGGGGTTGACACGCCAGTTGGACCGCGCTGACTTAGATCATGTCTTATAAATGACACACATCCCGGATAAAAAGTCTGAAGATGGTGGTTAATATTAATTATTTAATATAGTTATGACAAACGTAAACCCCAAAACTATTACTTAAAATCTAATAATATAAAAATCTATCTCAAATTGCGAAATCCTCTACTTCTTGTGACCTTTTGAGAAGTGCAGTTCAAAAGACGATAGCGGGCGTAAACAGCGATTCGCAGCCAGCACGTTCGGAAGGAACAACCGAAGCAACCTCACACGTACGCACATTAGGCGTCGCAGGCAGGAGTGGATTGGTTCGAGTGGCTGAGGCAGATTGGAAGAAAAGCGGAAGTGGTTTCATGCCCTGAGCAGATGCATCGGATTAGCAATTCAAATTCTTACGGCGGTTGTTCACATGGTCTTTCTAGTGCTCTTGGTTGGTTATTACTTTGATTTTCCAAGTGCCACCGCGTTCAGAATATAGATTGGTGTGCTCTTCTGTTTGAATGCTACATTTCTAAATGAATAGATAAATCGGAGATATTCTGTTGTGTTAAGAAAAGAGAAGTGAGGAATAAAAAAGTCTCGACTTTTCTGACAAAATTTATCTCCTCGACTGACATTTCATGCAGAATAATTCATTATTGAACTCATCTCATCATTAACTTCGAGTTTCATTTCAGTCACATTTTGTATACGGGTCAATACATATAAAATGGACTAATAAAAAACAAGACACTGCCAAAATTTATTTATTTTTTACATTGTTTATTACTGTAAAAATATGAAAGAATAAAAAAAATTTCCCGCGACCCGCTATTTCATATGTATTGATCCGTATGCTTGTACGTTTATATAATGTCTATTTCAGGCACACTAAATAACTAAATAATTATACGAGATTTCCTCTCGTGTAATTATTTTGTCCCTCCCACTTCAAATGAACATCAATATATATTTGAGTTATTCGTATAAAAGTTTAACAAAATATCTGATCGTCTGCTACTGTAGTCTAGGAATTCTCTTTAAAATAGAAGGGAAGTAAAAGGATGAAAATAGAAGGAACGAGAAAGGAATGAAGTGGATAGGAAATGGGACGTGGTAATACAGTGAAAGTAAAGAAAGAATTGGGAAAAGGAAGTGGGAGGATAGAGGGAATGATGAAGGAAAGAGGAAAAGAGAGAATGTCTGAGAGAAAAATTCATTGGCATATTGATAAATTTTCTCAGTTTTTTTTTCATGTGTTGGTGACCCAAAAATACTTATTAACATAGAACAGTGAGAACCCACAGATATCATGTGACCATAGCTTGTAAATAAGTACACCTTGTGATCATCATCAAACATTTTTGATGATGAATAACCTAAAATCGACCTTGTAGTAGGTTTCTGTTTAGCAAAATTACTGTCCAATATATATTGAAGAAATAAAAAATTACTGTACGAGAATAACAAATATTGTAAACTTGTAGATATACGGAAAAGCCGCATGTTTTAGGTTTTGTAACCTTTTCGGTCCATGCCAGATGCATAGACACTATTAAAAACACATTTTGTACATCACAAATTATACTTGTACAAAATGTGTTTTTTATAAATTGTACTTTAATGTTTGATAAAGTTTTTCAATTATAAATGTTAACCGTTACGAAACACACAGTTTTTCCATAGTACAAGAGCAAGAAATTTTGTCGGTTTTTATGGACCCTAAAAGATATACAGTACAGTAAAAATATTGCGATCAGTATTCAGTGTATATTCCTTTTAATAGGTATATCAGATAGTAATTGTTAAATTATGCTGCTATAGCCAAAATAATTCAGTTCATTCGATAAATATTTACACCTTCTTAAGCGTCTTGCATTTTGTTTCACTTAATAAGCTTCTTTGCACACAACGATACAAGCGAGTGTAGTGTCTATTCATACCACTCCTAAGTGGGTGGTAATGATCTGAAATGCAGCGAATTTTATCCGTACTTTACCCGTAGAAAAATATTCTAGAGCACTATGGATTCGTGGATGAGTGAGAATTATGACGGAAGATAAGAATTACCGGAACATAATTTCTTGGTTTGAGCACAAAATAAGAAATGTGGAACTTGTTGACAATTTATTAGTGTACTTTTGGCATACAGTTCAATTTAAAAATCTTTAAGGATAGGAGCCTCATATGTCAGAAATTATGAATAATTATTTTCTTGAGACAACTCGTCATAAACAATAATCACAAAATAAAAATAAATAATATTGATCTCAGAGAGTAAGGGTTTCTGATGTTTCCCCCTTCAGTGTTCAAAAATCAACGAAACATAGTCACAATCAGCGGTTTCACAACGTTACGTCGAGAAAATAAATTAATACATTACAAAATTGTAATAGAAATGCTTGTTACATGTTACCTTTGAAATTTAAATTCTTTTCTGATTTATAACGAGTTTGTAATACGATAAATTTCATTATTAATTTTATCTAGTAATTATCTGTTTAAAAATTTGTATATTAACTTATTGTAATGCAATAACTTTGTAGATGGCGAAATATGGTCGAAACTTGTCTGGACAAAGAAGAATATTTGGGTTCGTATAGCGATTGAGTATTCCAGTTAAAATTAGTGAATATTTCTTCTGCCATGAATCGAGATAAACATTAGATTATAATTAATATTCAAACTTGTTGAAGTTGACTAATATATATGTTAAATAATAACAAAGACCCATTAAGATAGTTGTCCCTCATAGAATAATGCGATACCAATATCGTATTTTCCATTTTGAGGATAAATTGTTTTTTAACCTTTAGGAGTAGAAATAAGAAAAATGAAACTATGATTTTTCATAATAAAAGATGAAAGAAGGTGTTTTTACTCATGTATGAGTATTTATTCCCTTTGATCTGACACTTAACCAAGAGGGACCGAAGTTTTTTTACATCTTGTATTTAAAGCACTTTTCTGTTTGAAGTTTTGTTGATTTACCATTTATTTACTTATTAATAAAGTGAATTCCTCAATTCAACAAATTCAATATGTAAGAATAAGTAACTTCGAAAGTTAACAATAATCTGAGCCGTTCTCAAAATATTATTTTTACGTATCTCCTGAATGAATATTCATAACTATTTGAATAAGGAGTTATCGACAAATAAAGATGAAACAGTCTTGATTATAACCATTAATTTATAACCGTCAAAACTGTTCAGGAAACTACGATGAGAAACTATGATTTACCACATAAAAATAAACCGAGCTAGTAATTGTTATCAATTTGGTAAAATATTTTAATAAAGTTTTGGCTGTGTTTACCNACCACATAAAAATAAACCGAGCTAGTAATTGTTATCAATTTGGTAAAATATTTTAATAAAGTTTTGGCTGTGTTTACCTCTTTAATAGTATCATAACCATCTTTTGATGGATGTAGGGTGGCTTAGTGGGTAGAGCGCTGAGTTGCTGATTGGATGACCCTGGTCATCCAGGGTTCGTTCGTCTGTGAGGTGGGAATTTTTCATCACGCCTCTCACATTTAGACTGACTCCCAGACCTTCTTAGCCTGCTGTAAAATAAATACCGGGTCTATCCTGGGGTCAAACCGGCCGGAGCAAGGTGCTGACATCTCTTCCTCCTTGTGCCGGGGCCTAGATATCGCGGAGCTCTTGTGTACCTTGTGGGAAAGTTTGAGTTTGACCATCTTTTGATAGTGATTTCAATCCACATGAATAAAAATTAAATGCTGTTCGTTGGTAAGCGTATCACTTGAGAACGGCTGGACCGATTTGGCTAATTAAAAAAATGTTTTTAATAGTCAGAATAAGGATTGAAGGGAAAGAAAAATTGGAAAAGTTTCCAGGAAAATCGAAAAAAAAATGAAAATGCTTTTTTTAATGGGATTTTTGTATGAACTCAAGAACTCTCCAGATTGAAACGATGGATATGAATAATTCCTTTTTCGTTTCGTTCGTTATGGTCCTGGAAAAGTTTTCAGGAAAAAAATCGGGACAATTACAAAGGAACGTCGGACAAACTGCAATAATCATAACTTTTGGATGTACTTAATGTTATGTACTGAATGTACACCTGCTCAAAATTAATATCCATGGCCACGGTCGTTAACAGATACAGTAACCACTCAGAAATACAGTTTTTGATTTTTACTTTGTTTACACATTTAAAATAACTTTTCACGCAAATTTATTGAAATTGGACAGGACGACGTCTGTCGGGTCAGCTAGTAGTAAATAAAAGAAACAATAGTTTTACCATGAAATATTTCTACGCATATAGTTTAACATCGTACGTGACACACTCTGATCGTGTGGTGGGGGATTTCGTCCGTGTCTCGTCTGTTGGTGGTGGCAGCACACTCACTTTGAAAGGCGACCGTGACCGTGGAAAGAGAGAGAGCGCGCGGAGAGGCAGGCGAAGGGGACCACAAGTAGAGCAGACGCTGGTGAAGGCGAGACGAAAGTGATAGAGACAGCATATATTTTGGTCAGAAACAATGAAGCGGAGGTCATTTCAGTTGGAGAAGTAAAGGATACGTCATTGGCGACGATGGAGGTGACTTGTTGAATTGACAATATTCTCGTCTACTATCTCGTGTTTATACGACCTTGTTAGTACTCGCCCGACTTTGAGTGCCAATTTCAGTCTGTCAGGTGATACATAAAATGATTTATTTTAAGAAGATTGAATTTAAGCAGTCGAAACATTTAATGTTAACCCCCCAGAGGACTTACATCTAGTTAGTACGTGTTTGGCAAATACGGGGCCCCGAGCTGAGTCTGGCATTACTTCCACTTGTGCGAGGCTCCTTCCTTTCTCTTTCCTGACCTTCCTTGGTCACCTCTTGTTCTTTTCTATCCCGACGCTATTAGGGCTAGGGTATCTTTCATTTTCCTCATTTTTTGTTCCCCACTCAATTTTTGTCCTCAATTTTTTGATTTTTGGTTTTGAGATGTTTTGGTATGTTGTAATTCAGGAAGGTTTTTAGTGGGTATGGTTGAGTCATTCAGCTAGTCCCACACGCAGGGAGAGTCATGTTGGCTCTCCCTAGTGCGTAACTGCATTTTCCCTAGCTGTACTAGTTTTTAGGGCTCCAATGACCTCGATATCGAAGAGCCGTAAAGCCCCACAAAAAAAATGTTAAAATAAAAACTTTGACTACCTACTTGGTCGTATACTATAGGATTTCTTGGTTATTGGGATTGTAATAACTTTACTAAAATTTTGCGAGGATTCTGAGGCGAGCTAAGTCGCCTCGTAGGAGTGTTCAGGTAGCGAGATCCGTCTTCAAGTAACAGAATCCAAGTCCAATAAAAGAAGAATTTATTACCTGTCTAGTGACAGGAAGAACATACAATATGATGCTCGAAAGCAACAGTCTCGTTCTGTTTCGTAGAGCTGTGTAGCTGAGCGGATATATACCGAAAATGTCATGCGTTGTCGTGCGTCATACCAGACTTTCACCCGAAGCGCCTTTCCTAAGATCAATAGAGGTTTGTTGTAAAATACACATGTTTGGAAACGACAGCAGTCGGTTGAAGCTCTCGTTGCATTTGGAATTCAGGTGACCAGGGACCCCCAACTCTTGTTTACAGTAGAAGAGTATTTTCGATAATATCAGTCCTACTTAATCAGTTCACAGGATATAAAACTGATTGTGTCATTGAGTTACATATTACATTGTTTAAAATTCACACTTGCATGTTCTTATGTTATAAGTTTCTTGACAATATTATTACAGGATAAAGGGCTCTTATGACCTTGACGAGTCCTAAGACCCCACAAAAAAATTACAGGATACTCAATTGTTGGCTGCAATGGACATAATTGTGGAGGTAATTACGTATTGGTGGCAATGGGGTGAAATTTATTTTTGTGAAGGATGTGAATATACCGATGAGAACAATGAAAAGCTATACGGAATAACGCCCTCCTCCCTGTAGATAAGGATCGGATCCTATGGGTAGCAAAGTGGCGTAGTTTCGAGGAAACGATGAAAATGACTAGATGGAAATGACGAAAGAGCGATAGCAAACAAGACTAGACGGAGAATGAGAATAGAGACTAACAAATACATCGACGAGGAAAATAACACGAAACAAATTAATGTGACAAATAATTAAATAGAACAATGGGGTTATTGAATTGATGGACATTCTGTATAGAAAGAGAACTAAAGTGTAGGTGTCAGAAGAATAATACATGGTGGCGAGGGTGGGGTAGGCGACGGCGTCGTCTATAAGAGCGGGCGCGGCTCTGGAGAAGCTGCAGGCACTCCTTTGATTTCAAAGCGCCCCACTTTCCTTCATCACAGACAGCGCTAGAGGGTCCCTCGGCCAAAGTGGTGGCGGAGACGGTGGTGATAGCGACAGACACGAAACGACTGGTTGTTGTTGATGTTTCGTCTGGCGAGCGAGAGGAAATCTAGACGTAGCCGTTTCGGAATAGTGGATGGTTGGATAAATTTGCGATCGGTGACGACAGAAAGTCCACCAAGAGAATGAGGGGTACGGCTACGCTTAACTGATTTCTACTTCTGTGTCGAGCAGATTTATCTCTGCCAACGATTGGAAAACGCAGGTAGACGGAAGCGGCTTCACTAGAAGATAATTCCTGCTCCCCATGGCAAACGCACGATCTTTCTGCCAGACAATTGAGCCCATAGAACCTCAAATATCCCATTTTTCGCGCGAACAATTGTTGCCGCACCATGTCTCCACAAGCAGATGTTTCCTGCCTGCAGTGAGGGAGTGCGTCAGTCGGAGTTTCAATGGATCTAGAAAGTGAACTAATTATAATTAAAATTTGAAACATATCAAAAATATTTAATTGAATTTTGACTCGTATTTGTAATTACTTGGAATGGTCCCTGCGAAGAATGATACGATAATGGTTGCTTCATTGCCATTCGATAGGATAGCGCTACTCCATCAAACTGCTGACGTTTCCGGCAAGTGGAGTCAAAACACTTTTTGTCCTTAAAATGTGGTAGAAAGAGCAGTGAAAATTAGCAAGTGGAGGTGTAGCCTGAGAGTTGCGTAGACGGATGGCACGGTAGAGGAGTGCCAAAAGTGAAGATAGCCGTAAGCTCAATTCAGATCTCTCCACTCGCTGCGGAACTCACAAGAACATCAATGAGGTTAAAGTCGGATCAACAAGTGGGCATAAACTGAAGAGGCTGGAGTGTAGATTAGCATGAGAGCATAGGAGAAAGGCGTTGGCGAAAGTTTCTATTAAAACTTCGAATGTCATGGGCGCGTCTCGAAAAGCGCCGAGGAGAGAGATGCGTAGGACGCCTTCGATTGTGCGATGGAAAGGGACACACCTTGCATGATTCAAGTAACGGGGAAAGCGGGTTTTTTAAATTGCTGTATCAAATAAAACGTTAGAACACTACAATAATTTCCCCACTTCAAATTCTTGGTTTTACGTCTCATAAAATCAAAAATTGTCATAGAACACGCCGAAATTGCGATTTATACAAAATAATCCTCAAGGTCTTTGACACATTGATGGGCATCATCACCATACTTAATTTTACTGTGATAATGAACGCAGGTCTAGATATTTAACATTCTATATCGAAAATTTTGCAATTGTGTGAATTGAGAGAGAACAATTTAGGTATATAAATATATTTGTTGAATTCATTTGAGACACCACTCATTCAATGATCCGAATTAACTTTGGAAACTACGATAGATAAAGAATCTAGTTTACGGTCAGCGAACATGAAGCAAACAGAATTTGTTCTATATCTTCGTCTACTATCAACAAAGTAATTACGTCGATTTCGATTCTCGATATCACTTTTAGAACAATCATGATTCCATATTTTTCGGCCGTATTGCACTCTATTTGATTTCGAGACAAAAAATTAATCAATTATTAATATTTTTTGACAACATCAATCAATCACGGTGTATATTCACGAAAATGAACTTTAAAGATAGGTATCTTCTATGCACTTTTAAACCATTTGTTAATTGAATTAAAGTCAAGATTTATAGACATCTGGAGTGAATTTGATTAATTTTACGATATAAATAGCAAAAAACAAACAAACAAATTGTTATTGGCGGTGTATACACGTGTTAGTGGCATGATAATGTTTATTTAAATTGATTTAATGATAATGTTTATTTAAGTAAATTCAGCACAGGATAGCGTCTATTGATGGAAATCGGAAAAAGTAATGAATGAAATTATTCGAAATATCAAAGGACAATTCTTAAAAGTTAACGTAATTAGAATGCAAATTATGGTTAATATTGATGAGTTACAAGATCAGGAAAACAAATCTTCTTGTTGACTATGAAGCTTACTATTGTGTCCGCCAGAGTTGGATTGCGCTACGTGAGGCGGGCAATCCACTGAACGAATAATCCACGTTAATCGATGAAGCAAAATTATATAAAGGTTGAGAAGATCATTATTCAAGTACATATCCTAAAAGGAAATGAAAACCAAAGAATTTAGAGATCTTAACTGTGAGGTTTGTTATTTCTGTGTAAAGTATATTTTCCATCTGCCTGGATCTTTAACCATTTCATAATTACGTACACATAAGCATACAATACTGAAAACTGTGTGTATTTTGTAAGTTTTCTTAGTGATGTTGAAATTAACAGAAGTGGAAATTAACCAATGAATTTTGAATTTTATAGAAGATCCCTGGCAACGCTGGACAAAATTAGCTAAAGAAATCCAGATCTGTTGACATGTGTTTTAATGTCTTCTGTGGGAAAAACTATATCAATTTTTTTTAAACAAATTCTCTTTAGATGTTGATGTAATTTTAAATATGTGTGTTTATCCACTGTTTATACAAAACGTAATGTTGAAAGTAGTCGCAGGTCATGAAAAGAGTTTTATTCCCAACTCGCCCTAATAACAACTACATGTACCTACGATACCAAACATAGAATTATCGATTACACAATATAGAGAACTAAACTTGTACATTTTACTTCTAACTTAAAATAATAACATAATATATATTGTTACAGGTAAAAAATCTACTTGAATAACTTACATTTTTCGTAAGAAACGCACAGAAAAAATTCATTAGTAATAGATCATAGTATTAACTCCAGAACATAAGCTTTAGTTTAGGTAATTAACTGATCGACAAATAATTGAAGCTTGTAATACATTTCTTGTGTCATCTACGCCTACATGCCTTGAGCAAAAGTTAGGTGGTTTCTTGATTCCTTTGCTGTGTACAGTGGATGAGAAAGTTTTTTTGTATTTCGAAATTAGGCTTTTCTTCTGCGTCTTCAATATGAAACTAAACGATGTTATGACGCCTCGCATCTTTGGTGCCACAATTAGCTCAATCTTCGGAATGTTATCGCATTGTTTTGTTCGTTTCTGAACATGTAATAAAATATTGCTCCCCGTTGATAGTGGACAGTGTTATCTTTGTACACAGGTCTGTATGTATTATTTTGAGATGTCGAGTTGCTTTCTGTGGTACAGTGTTTAATGGTTTCCTCACCTGTTTTCCAATGACACATAAAATGCAAAATGAAATCATATCAGTCCTTTTTCTCTACATCTGTTACATGCTTGAATATTGTTTTGAAAGCAACCTTTTCTTTTTGCTTGGTCTCGTTCGTCTTTCTTCGTGAGTCAAGCAATCAGGTTTTCCATGGTTCGTTCTCCTTTATTGGAGAAGTCCCACGCTGTTTTAAAGTTTTTTGTATTTATCTGGCAATATTGTCATTATTTTGGAAATAACCATTAACTCAGATAAATGGTTTTTATCATCATTTTTTTGAGCTGAACACCAAATTTTGTAGATCGCTTAGGATGGTAGAAATGTCTTTGTTCTTGTCAAACTTAATAATAACTTTGTCTTGTAATTATAGAATTCTTGAAGAAGATTTTGTGTTCTGTGGGCTGCTTCTCTCTTGTACAACGTCATACATTTACTTCGCTGTTTTGCAAGTCAGCACATGCGTTTTTATTTTATCTACAGTTCTCGTTATATAATATTGAACCTTAAAATCTTTCGCACGCCACTTCTTTTTTCTTTGATCTTTGCATTTACCAGAAGATCCTTTCCTTCCAATAAATCTTCTTCTGCGAAAAGTATCTTCAATTGCAAATCCCGTAGAGAAAATTTGGCATAATCTTTCGGTATCTGTAATTCACAAATTTCTTTTTCTTCTGTCTTCATTTTGAAACACGTTTTCATGTACCACTGTCCTTCAATATAATCTTTCTATTTTACTTATTTCTGGAATCCTGGACCCATAACCCGCTGTTTATAAACAAATAAATGTGGAAAGAACTCGCAGTTCATGAAAACGTTTTTATTCCCAACTCGCCGCTATCAACAAGTACATGTACCTACGTTACCGAACATAGACATAATGATTACATATCACAGGGTACTAAACATGTTATAAATTTTACTTCCAACATTAACCATATATATATAATCGGACCGGATACGATGACGTATAAATATGAATAGTAATCGGAATAGAAGAATTTTGGAATATGCACACGACTGTTAATTATTTTGGTCGGAATGGACAATGAGGCCTCTTTTTTACTTATTCCATTTCTCCATTGGGTGAATCATCTGCTTTTCTCTCGTGGGTCGTGTCTGTTTGAGGCGCAACACTGCGTTCCGCTTCAAAGAGCCTTGCGTTTGAAGCGGCTTCTGCGGCAGCGACGCAGCATGTCGCGTCCATTGGACAACGGCGTCGGCGACGACGCGTCACCCGCAGTGTCTGCTGCTAATTAATTTACTTCCGTCAATAGGCTACTCCTCCCAACGCCATAAATCGCTCTTCCATCCCTCCTCCACTTCCCTCTACCAACTGTGTGCACAACGCACGCTTACCAACTGTTCAAAGAATAGACGGAAGACTTATAGAATGTCTTCACAAGCAAAGAAGATGTGTTCGAATTCCAACATTTCTTCAAAGCAATTGAAGAAATAAGAAGTTCACTTGAGGAATGAAGAAATAAGAAGCCAAAGAGAACGAGATGAGAAGAAAGAAACTGGACGGAGGAGGTAGAAGACAGAAAAGACGAATGAATATATGAACATAGATAGGAAGTTCAATAAATCAATTAAATAAACTGGCCTCATCAAGGAAAAGGGAGTAGAAAAACAAATAAAAGAATAAAAAGTCGTCAGAGTCAGAATAAAAGATAGAAAACAAATAAAAATTAAGAAAATACAAAACGTAATGGTGATGGTATTAATTCCCTAGGTTTGATAGATAGAAATAAACTGAATAGCTTATAATAAGAAACTCACTAGACCAACACACTTAAAAAAACTCCCTAGATCAATTACGCACTTAAAAATCACACTCAAATTAACACACACTAGGACAAGATCACGAAGAACACAGTACAGAGCAAATGAAGAACACACGTGCGTCTAGTAAATAGCAACTGCTAACAGAGAAGACAGTCGCAGACATGAAAAACATGTTCAAAGAATCAAAGGAGTCGACTATGTTATAGTGGGAGAATTGCATAGGACTTTACATTTTGTTTAAAATAATGTTTATAATGTGATTTCGAAATGTAAATATTTCACTGTTTCTTAGTTGATCATAAGGATATATACGTAATTAAACTGAAAATGTCCATAGCTTTTTGGCAGAGCAAAATGTACAATCTAGGCAACTAATTCAGTGGTTGCAACTACTACAATCGTTGCTGATTGCGAAATTCTTTCCACAAATGCATGCAACACGCGAATACTAAAATCCGATTGAAAAACTAAAAAGTTGTATCCCCCACTTGGGTAATCTGATCTTGCAGCTAGTAGTGACGATTGGGAATCAAAAGTGTGGGTGGGTGCAAAAAATATTCACAATTTTAATTAACATGCACGTAAGGATTTGTGGAATATGGACACGTCGTCATTATTGGAGATGATACTGAGTCGGCATCTTCGATCACATAGTTGGAAAGGAGTCAAGAACTTCCAACAGTATGACTAAACTTGTATTCGACACATTCACTGAAAAACTTTTATTGAATATTATTATAAATTGACAATAATAATGTTTTTAATACAAAATGTGGTCTAAAAATTATTACTGGGGAATTGGTATATTTGAATGTATGAAATATTCAACTTAATATAATCACATTCTACTTCTATTAACGTCAATTATATAATGAAGATAAATAAATAGTTTAATACTTATGACCTTATTATGTTTGTATAACATTTATTTTGTAATTTGTAAAACCTAACTTTACGTACGAGTCGTCGTCAGGTGTTCTTCCAAGCTCAAAATAAATATCCGTTCCGTCCATAATCAGATCGTAAGTCATAATTTATTTATTTATTTAAAAATAACCATATTGTTATATATATAGTTATATTTATAGTGTTGCTAGAGTGAAATGAGCTTTATTAAAAGTGAACTGATTGTTAGGAGAATATGTAGTGATTTCCCTGGAAACAGCAGTTGAGTCGTTTAGGCCTCATGGACCATGGACGGCAATAAGGAAGGCACGTCCTACAAGGAGATTGCAGTTGCTGTGTTGATAGTTGGTGTGATTGTGGGAGCGTTTATACTGTATCGACGCAGACGTCGCTCAAACACGACAGGATAAACGTGAAGGCGGAAGAAAGTGTGTCCTGTGTGTGGAAATTCAACATGGATGGGATGCTGAGCGGGTATGCTGATTTTTACCAACAAATTCACAGAAAAATCACATGAACTTGAAAAAAATTGACAGTTGAAATCAAAACAGTTTATTTAATAGTGCCAAAGCTGCTTTCAACAACTTACAATTAAACCGTTCTAAATTTGCACTCGGGGTTTTGACTATCTTACAACGCTCTACCCGATCTCCATTTGTTCGTCCTTCGCAGTGCAATATTTCCATTAACATAGCCAAATACAGCAGCTTCCGTGTTAGTGGAGGAGGACAGTGACGTCTTCAAACAACTTTCACTGTCATGGGTGGGCGGCTGCCATCAATTTCGAAGCGTTTGGCCTGTTGCCTCAAGCAAAAGTTTAGGAAATCTCTATGTTTAGGACTGCGAGTTGACCCGTTGGACCATATACGGGAGTTAGTCTGCTGCTGACGGTCAGGTGAATGACATGGTCATTTTCCGTTAAGACTGGGATAAGATGTGCAAAGTAAGAACTGCTAGTGTATAGGTTGTCATCTTCAGTTCCACATACACTTAAAAGGTATCCTCCAAAACACTCTTCTTCTTCTTTCTCTCAGCGTCGGGTTAGCCATTGGATATACTCCTTATTTTGTGCCTTGCGCTGTACTTCTCGGATTGACGTTCCACTCTTACGGCATGTATCTTTAATATAACCTTCCCAGGTTCCTCTGGACCGTCCAAGAGTTCTTTTCCCTTCCGGTCTTGCTTCCAGAATTTGTTTCGGCTTTCTATCTTATTTCATTCTATACACATGTCCCAACCATTTCAGTGCATTATTTTCTATGATTTTTGTGAGTGGTGCATTTTTGAGTTCGTCTCTGATGGTAGAATTTCTTATTCTCTCTACTTGTTTTGCCCACTATTTTACGCAGAAACTTCATTTCTGTTGCTGTTATTCTGCTTTGTATCTTGCTGTTCCATTCCCTATATAAAAATTGGTATATATATGAAGTAGTATATTTGTAGCTTAATTTTAGTGTTAACTTTCATGCGTAAGAAATTTTTACTGATTGGATAGAATATCGAATTTGCTTTCTTAACTCTGTTGTTTGTTTCATCTTCCGTCTTCTGATATGATGGTACCAAAGTATGTATAGCTACTTACTTGCTGAAATTGTTCGTCTCTCCAGTTGATCTTCATTTCTTTTCTTTTTTTACCTATGCACATTATCTTGCTCTTACTTATATTTATCTTCATCTCCCTATCTTCCAGTACATATTCCCATTCCTGAACCATTTCCTGCAATTCCTCTGGGCTTCTGGCGGTGAGTATAATATCATCTGCATATACCAACGACTGAATCCATATTCAAATTCCAGTTCCTCACTTTACATTTTTGGTACGTCTCTTAGTCTGTTTAATTATTTGTCCCATAAATATAACAAATAATTGTGGGCTTAGGAGTCTCCTTGTTTACCCCTTTGTTGATTTTAAATTCCCCACTATATTGACCGTCTAATCTCACAGTTGCTTTGACGTGATTATATATACTTTTGATGACTTCTACCAGTTTACTTGGAACTTTTGCTCTCAAGCGCTGACCATAGTTCTTTCCTAGGTACTTTATCAAAGGTTGATTTCAGTTCTATAAAGGTCTAAAGACCCCCTGTTCTTGTTCTAAATCCTCTTCTACTACCCTCCTCAATTTGCCTTCTACTATTCTTGAATAGACCTCACTCATGCATGATGAAAGACAGATAGCCCTATTTCACAGTACTTCTTGTTTTATATATAGGAACTATTATGTTGTCTTCCCAATCTCGAGGTATTCTTCCCTCTTTCCACACTTGTTGACATGTGTTATCCATTCCTTTTCTGTCTTACCAATATACTTGATAATTTCTGGGGTTATTCCATCTGGGTTCGAGGCTTTCCCAATTAGGATTCTTTTCAGGGCATCTTTCACTTCTCTCTCTGTTACTGAGATCTCTTCTTCTGCACCTCCCCTGGTGTCTCTCACTCACCAGGTTTGTATTGCCATCCTCTTCATTCTCATTTCGCAGTGGTGAACAAATATCGTGATACTCACTCACTTCTTCCTGCTCTCCCGAGGTTTCCATTCTAAAGATGTTCTCATAATATTTCCTCCACGTTTCTGATATCTCAGAATGCCCTGTTCCTAATGCTTCTTACCGTTTTCCTATGTTTCCCTCTTAATTCATTAACTGCTTGCCAGAAAACTTTATTATTTTGGTGATATTTTGCTTCCACTTCCGGTCCAATCTCTTCCGTGCCTCTTCCTTAGCTCTTTTAACTTCTGTTCCTGCGCTTTTCCTGGCTTCCACATACTTTTCCCAATCTTCCTGTGATTTTGTTTTCACATACTTCAGATAGGCTTTCTTTTTCATTTTAACCGATTCCTTCACATTCTCATTCTACCATCTGGTTCTTTTAAATATTGAATTAATTGCATACTCCTGTTGCAGCCTGGAATATTACTACTTTTGGGTGTCTCCATTTTTCTTCTATGTCGTCTTCTTTGTCTCCTCTCCTTACTTCTAGTTTCGTAGAGATGACTTGTTCGTATCTTTTCCTTATATCTTCCTGACTAAGCTCCTCTCTTAATTTTTTCGTATTTCTTGAAACTTTCCTGTGGTGGAGTTTTAACTCAAATTTTCATCACCACTAGCTTGTGTTCAGTGTTCTGCTTTGCACTACTGTAATCTCGGATATCTCTTACAACGTATTTAAAGGATTTTGTATATATGTGAAGTAGTGTATCATGCTTCTTATGATCTTCTGTTTTCTTATTGTTTCGAAGGTAAACTAGTGTATTCTCTTGTGATGGTACCAAGCACCAGCAGCTGCACCAACAGCAGAAACTATCAGCAGCTGGTTGTCAATATAGCATTCCAACATCCTCTCTCCATTTTCATTTCTAATACTTTCTGCTCCGTACTTCCCCATACTACCTGTCCCTTTCCTTATATCTAGTCCTATTTGATCATTCCAATCTCCCATTATAACTACTTGATCATTTATTTCCTGTGTTTGTTCTATTATTCTCTTTAGTCCTGAGTAGAAACATTCCTTATCTTCTGGTGTGTGCATATATTTTAACCAGTCCCACTCTTTCTTCCAATTGAACATTACTTGTATAATTCTTGAGTTTATGGGTTTCCAGTTTACTATTCTCTTATTAATTTCTTGGTTGACTATAATTCCCACTCCAGCTGCCGACCTTTCTTTCCTTTCTACTCCACTGTATCTCAATATGTATCCTTTTGTCTATTCCATCATTCCCTTTCCCTTCTTCTTGACTTCACTAATCCCCAATATATTCAATTTATACTTCTCCATCACATTTACTGTTTCTACTTCCTTTCCGGTAAATGATGTAATATTCCATATGCCAATATTCATATCCTGTCCATTGCGCGGTCGCATAAGTTGTTCCATCTATCGGAGGCTATCTAAATTACTCTGAATCAATTTGAAAACCATGAGTGGGCGATTAACCCTACGCCACGGTGACGCATAGGACTGGTCTCTACCACTTCCGACCAGCGGGATTTGGGTGGGTTTACTCCCCTAAAGGGTAGAGTTAGGAAGAACATAGAAAATACTCCCTTCAGCCTCGAATACTCTAATACTGTTGGGGTCGAAACAAACAAGAGTTGGTCAAGAAAGGCCATATAGGAAAAAATACAGAAGAAAGTCTATGTCTAGGAAGCAAAGGACAGATTTAGCTGAATAACACAGGAGTCGCCACTCTCCTTGCTGCCTAGAAAGCAGTTTTCTGTCGGGTTTTTCCTTCCCTTAGCCTCGGGTTTCCGTATAATGCGCCGAAAAGTCGACTTCCACTCGTTCCCGTTAGCTACATCCTTTGTTGACGAGGCGTTCCCCGCGTTCATCTAACAAAAATCTCAGAGAAAAGAAAACAGGCACTCGACGCCAATCACCAGCATCTCGGGAACTCCAAAGTTCCCTTGAACTAAGAGTGCATTGCCCAGGGGCCCCCACGAGAAAGTGAGATTCGGACCGGACTGACAGTGCCCTATTGAACGGGAAGGTTTGCAGGTACATAATGGAGCATACTTATAGGCATCATGCACTCTACCTGTACAATGTCAGTCCATTGGCTCTCCCAAGACACTCAAGAACACTAAAGGTGAATTGTTGTAACCCATTTGGACGTTATAAAATGAACTGGTTTGGTTTTGACTATTACATTTTTATATCAAGTTTTAGAAACAAAATACAACACCATTATCCAATAACAATGAAATCACATCAACTGTCTCTTGCTTACGGAATCAAAATCACATTTAATCATAACGCTAAGAAATACGAAGTATTGTAAGGAATCAATAAGTACCACAAGCCTAAAAACGTTTAGTTTCCTGAGTATACCTGACAAAATTTCATTGTGTTATGTCTAATTCCTTCCAGTTTTTTATTTCTAGTAATATGTCAAGAAATAATGAATAATTAGTTCAGTAAACAAGTCGTTAAATAATTAAACCTGTGTTCGAAAAATTTATGAGAAATATCAATGAAGAAGTCATCATGACTGTCTTCTGACTTTTAAACACTTTCTGTACTTTAGCATCACCTTATATATTTCTGACAAACGTTCTGTGTTATTTATGACTTTTTTATAATATGTTAATATAATTTTCTCGAAATTTTTGTTTAATCGTAATCATTTTTTATTGGATTTCCATATACATAAATTTAGCATTGCAATCCTTAAGGCCAGTAAGTTCAATTCCTAAAATGTTATCTCTGTAAATTATTTGGTAATTGTATCCACAGAAAGAAAATGACCGGATTCGGAATTCTCCCGTCACTGATCGTCGATGCTCCTCGCAACATTGCCCATCTGTTTGGCTGCTTGACGGAAACTATCAACCCTAGCGACTGCAACGAACCTTCCAAACTAAATAGGCCACATAGTTCAAATAGGAGACACTGAAAAGCGCCACAAACATCATTGGTGGACAGACACCTGAGCAACGTTTTAATTTACCACCACGAGGTATCGTGATAGTTGACGGAATTACTCAAAACTTATCATGCTGCAACGTGCATCTAAACTGCGGTGGTGTGTGAACTGAACATGGCGGTGACGAAATTGATCATAGTAGTGGTGTCCGTTTTGTACCTGTTATGTAAATGGTGTCTGTTGTGTAACATCTTGGCGCTGATATGTCCAGTTGTGAATCAGTTCTAAATCCAATGCGATTGACGAAAGGGAAGGGGAGAATGAGATGTGGCTTCTCAGTGGCTAGAAAACATCTGAAGTGGGAAGAGTGGTCGGGGAAAAACTAGTTCATTTGAAAATAAATCTCCGGAGAACATCTGATCGTCATACTTAATATAACAACTTATAATTTTTGTGATCATTTACAAGTTTTGGAGGAAATATCCTTTGAGGTGGTGATAACGAATTTATGAACGCACAGAAATGTATCGCAAGAATGTCGTTGGAGCATTGCATTTATAATAAAAAAAAATATTTGGGATTTATAAATTGTACCATGTAATTGGATTTAATAAATTGTTTTTTTAAATATGCATTTATTTTCAAGAGGAAATTCGCAACAAATGTTTCATGTCCAGGAGGATACAATTCTCTCAGATAAAAATATCAGATAAGAGGATAATGAGGACTAAATACGTAGCTGAAAAGCGTAGCTAGCATTCCAGTGGATTCTTCACTTTAATTGTAAAGCTTTTTGGAGCAATGTGACCTCTTCCCCAAAAATAAAAATTACGAGTTTTTTATACTACTATTTTTTTAGTTATGTCACGTTTTCACCTAACTATGAGTACATACCTGTCCAACTGATCTAATGTCTTATAGGTCAAATCCATCTTATTTTGTGATGAAGCTAAGGGTATCTTTTTTTAATTTATTTTCTATTATAGTTCATTTATCAGAAAATTTAAGCCATATTAGTATTAAAATGCATTAGCTTAGTGAGTTTCTAGACTCCATGAGTAATAACACTCTCCCATTTAATGGGATAACTAATGATTTATTGCCCTATATAATGGATGTAATCCGATGTCGTCAGCTGAGTTAGTAGTTAACGCCCTTGCAGCGTGGATCGGAAGTGTGTGTCGAATGTGGTTAGCTGGACGTGACACGGCTTCCCATGTCTCTAGGAGCCCTTTGTCGGTCACAAAGCTTTCTCCTCGTGAGAGTCGTAATGCCCTTCCTCTTCTGTGTTCTTCACGTCGGAGGCGCGGCGACCAATTCAAGTCACTCTGCTCGTGTTGCCAACACTTGAAATCCTTATGCGCTTTACGCCTCAGCGTATAGTATTCTGTTCATTCTAAAATTTAAAAAAATCACTGTTCAAAATACTACATGAATATCGATGCACTGATTGATTATTTCTCTTCAGGTTTAGGCAGCAAATTATCGACAACGAATACTTCAAAATAAAATTCGACTTTAGAATGCGCAGTAAATATTTTTCAATTAAATGTTAATGATAATGTTTTCATAAATACTCATGAATTGGTAATAAATATGAATATAATTTTATTTGGTGAATTTGTTTCGGTAGTGTCGAAAAGTTTTTAAACTGTAGATAATAGTCATAAGGTTTTATGTTTACGTGAGTATAAAAATTATTAATAAAATTATTTGTTTATAAATTTCTACCTTGGTAAGGAAATATTTTAAGCGTATTGACTTTCACTCTCAACTCGCTTTGAAATTTCGAATATTTTGTCATATTTTCCTTCTCATCCTTCAAAATGTTTTTTTTAACATGTGAGTGAAAAATTTTTTTTCTTCAGTCCATTCATATTTTTCTTATAAAATGCTATCCCTGAACCAATCACAACATTGATGCGCTCTAGATAATATACTACATCTTGTATAATACTTACATAAAATACAAAATACATTAATTACAAAATAATATTACAAAATATCAGGAACACTACTATGTTGATATTTTTTGAATTACAAGATTAAAACCTACAAATTTATGTCTTTATAAACACTAAACATTTATTTAATGTTTTTTGTTTCATAGTATTATTTTCTTTTGTGGTAGAAAAGCTTATGAACTATAGATAATTGTCAAAATACTTAAATACTTAACTTTACGTGAGTACAAACATGAATGAAATTATAGATTGATAAATTTCTAACTTTGCAAGGAAATATTTCCATTTCGCTCCTAGCTCGCTTTGAAATTTCGCATATTTTGTCATATTTTCCTTCTCATCTTTAACATGCGAAATGCATTTTTTAACGTGTGAGTGAAAAAGTAATTTTGCAAACCATTCATGCAAAATGCTTATCTTAGAAATTGCTATCCCTGAACCAATCANCCATTCATGCAAAATGCTTATCTTAGAAATTGCTATCCCTGAACCAATCACAACACTGATCCTCATTCCACTCACCTCTTGTGGCTCTGAACTCACGAAACTACTACTTCGATAGTTCGTTGCAGAGAGTGATTGGACCTTCACAAAGCACTCCACCGCCTTTAGCCCAATTATCCCAATCTGCCCCTTTTCTTTGCTTCATCCAGTCTCCTGAAGGAGAAGAGTCTGTGTTGGTCGTCTTTTCTCATTAGCTTCCTTTCCAATTGCCAACGTATCTCACCCCGGTAGCTACCTTTTTCTAGTTTTCTCGTAAGCGTACAGCAAATTTCCTGTATCAATGAAAGTGATGTTCATTCAATTGCACGTTTTTCAATAGGAAATCAATTTAATTGATGCGGCCAATCATTTAGCTTTAAATATATTGGCCCTATTTTTCAGATTTATAAACTAATTATATATTCTACCACATTATGATCATTTTTCATACTTTTAATATTTCATTGTTGTACAAGTTGTAAAATAGTTTAAAGGGTAATGAGTGTTTAGAAAGAATTATGAATTTCCCAAGTGTCATTATTTTCATCTCGTCGAATTTTCTCCTTTTTCATATGCTGTTACCAAAATTAGTCAGACAGGACAATGAGATATTCGTATCGGTTACATCCGTCTGAATTGCTTCAAGAACTCACTGCTGCTTTCGCGTCTATTTCTTCCGTAAACGTCCTTCATATTTCAAAACAATTTTTTTCCCATTTGTAACTTAAGTGGTTGGAGCCAGCGTGGCTCAGTATAGAGCACTGAGTTGGTGGCTGGAGACCGGGGATCGATCCCCGGTGAGGTGGGGATTTTCATCACGCCTCAACATCCAGACTGGCTCCCAGACCTACTCAGCCTGCTATAAAATGAGTACCAGAATTATCCTGGGGTCGAACCGGTCGGAGCGAGATGCTCACCACATCTCCTCCTCCTAGTGCCGGGGAAAACAAATAGCGCGAGCTCTACCCTCCGCGAAGACCAAAGCCCACAGAAGGCTGTAGTGCCAGATAAGAAGAACTTAAGTGGTTTACCTGGGGTAGACACATTTCTTTAGTTGTCTTCCCCAATTTTTGAGATAGTAAGCAATTACGAACGTTCGATTATCATTCGACCAAAAAAATGTTTGTTTATTAATTTTATTGTGATTTTTTACGCATAAACAACAATTTTTTTTATTATACGAAAACATTTTATTTAATCAACTCGATACACCTGATATATTTTTATTGATTCCAAATATCCAAAACACTGTAAGTTATCCAAATTTGAGAATTACAGAACGTATTAGCAGAGTTATTAAGGACCAAAATTCAAGATATCTTTAAAAACCTACTTTTGACATTTCTTCTAAGTTGAAGACTTGATGCTAATTTTTATGAAACTACTGTCTACTATATCAACGTTATACATTAACGTTAGGGATGTCCATACCACATGTTTCATGAAAAAAAAACGAACAAAAAAGGAAAATTTTATTAATTTCTCGTGGAGTTTGATAAGATAAACAGTATTTTATCTTAAAATTGGTCATTGTTTTGCGTTATTCATCTGATGATCAAATATTTTGTTTTATCCGTTCTTGTTGTATTATTTCTGAGATAAAATTTGTTTCTTAAATACATGTAATTGCAGAAATAAACTTTCAAACCGGAACAAAAATGGCCGTAAACGGCTTAATATACATATTTAAACACTGGTTTAAGTATCATAAAAAATAAAAGAGTAAAAAGGAGGAGTGTAATGTAAAAACATGGTGAAGCTAGTATCTTTTTTCAATCTTGCTCAGAATAATGGAAAATCTTCAAAAGACTCAAATGAACGAAATGCGAGTGTGAAAATCTTTTTCACAGAAAAAAACACATTTGTCGACGACTTTATCCCTCTCGGAACACTTTGTTCAGCATTGCTTCAAGAGAGAGAGATTTGGTGCACAGCTTGCAAATGCTACGATGTCACGATTACTGCAGTCCATCGGGGAATCATATGTATATTCAATTTAATATATATGGTAAAAATATCGAATGAATTTCTTTATTTTCCCGACAATTAAAATATCCACTAAAACGATTTTCGATAACGTTTCAGTAATATAATTATTATAAATTTTGTAAATTTTTCAAATGAATTTGTATGATTGATATGACCGCTTGACTAAACATGAGTTCCCGAGTTTGGGTTAATTTCATCTCGTATCTCTTGCCGTCAAACGTTGTGCCAAAGTACCTCTCTCTCTCTCGTTACTTTTGAAGTCTTCTCCAAACCAAGAATTTACGACTGCGTATGTGTGTTCTTTCAAATTACTTCATTCTAAAGTACACTCGTCTTTCTTTCTCATTTTGGAACTGTTCAACATCCTAAACTACGATCCTACCTATACCTCTATTTTAAAACTAGCAATAAGAATGAATGCTGTCATTCAGTCCCCCGCCCCGCGGTATATTTGTCGGAAAAAGCATTTTCTGGCATTTTAATATACTCCCGTCTTGTTGTTTGTCTCTCTTGTTTGCTAAAGAATTTCTTAGATATGGTTGTACTGTTTACGTCCGTCATTATTATATTTCACAACGTTTCGTCACTATATATCACCATACGAAGTTGCGAACCCACGTCGTAGATACACACGCAAAAGAAACCTTATTTGGTTTATAATAAGTTGAAATATTCTTTAGTCTTTTCTGTGGTTCGATAAATATCATAGTTTTGCTTTGAATTTTAAACTAGCTGATGATACAGAGTATACGTGAAGTAATATTTTGAATGGTATTGAACGGTTAGAACTACAAGATTAGAACATATAGAAAACGTTTCCGACAAATGTTTGTTAAATGAAAATGAGTTTGGTGAAAATAATCATTACTTGAATATCACCAATGTTATTTTGCTGCACCTTTATTTTACTGTTTTTTTTCTCAGTATATTAGGGTAAAAAATGGAGTTTAATTTATACGATTCACACAGCAGAGATACCATCGTGAGAAATCAAATTAAAAACATAATCGAACTTTATCATTGAATAGTTAAACAATGAAAACTTGCACGTCCTGATCCTATAACACCTATGTTTTTGAGAGCCAAGAAACGATGTCTCGAGGTGCCCTTGCGTTTTCTTTTCATAATTCTTTTCTTTTTTCAATTCTACAAGTTCTCGTCGCCAACATCTCGTTGCTCCCAGGGGGAAGAACCGAGCTACGGTCCGTACAATTCCATTCGCCCTCCGTTCCACTGAAATGGCTGCTTTGCGGTCGCGACTTGTATCTGTGACATCTCGGCCCCCTCTTTCCTCTTTCG
Organism: Laupala kohalensis; assembly: GCA_002313205.1. NCBI lineage: Eukaryota > Metazoa > Arthropoda > Insecta > Orthoptera > Trigonidiidae > Laupala > Laupala kohalensis. The sequence continues at coordinate 247,804 of NNCF01125825.1, forward strand.
ATATCTGCGCTGTCACTATTATGCCGACGTGTCTCCCAACCCCCTTTGTCTGGAGCTTGTTCGTGGCATCATTCCCGTCGCTCGCTCGGCGACCGTTCAGAAATTGGGCAGTCGGACCTCGGTTGTCGAGGGATGTCGTCCGGCGCCACAGACGACCGATCCGTCTCCCCACCCCCAACCTCTGTCAGAACTACCTCTGACACAAGGGTGTCCACAGTAAGGGATGTACAGAACAAACGTTTCGTAAAATGTTTATGTCTGTTGCTTTCCTAGAATGATATTTGGGGAGAATATGAGGAATGGAGATGACAGTTAATAAAAATTCAATGAAAATGTTTATTTATTAAAAATATTCTACCGAGAATGAGTATTGAATACTTACGGGATTGAGTATACTTCATCAAACATCATCAAAATCGTCGTCGTCATCATCATTGTAATTATTTCGATGTATTATCATTATTGTTTAAAATTTCCGTAAACCAAAATAATGGATGGTTCAGTCAATTTTATGGCTGGAGACTTTACTTTAAAATTACTTTCCATAAATTTTGACGAAGTATTGTGTTATTTATTGGAGTCGAAGGTTGCAATATATTTTCGTGGCGCTTTTCTATTTTAGCTCTAATTGATTTTTTTCCTTTTTTTGTGTGCATGATCTGCTGTTTAATATATCTTGTTTTTAATTTTCTTAGAAGAATGGTTTTTACGACAATTCGTTTAAATCTACCCGAATTTTATCGTTTCAATATCAATATTGATTTTGAAAGTACTCTGAGACAAGGAAATGTAGGGTGTATAGGAAATATAGAGAATAGAATGTACGTGAGTTTAATTTCCCGGATTTGACGGAGTGTTCGTCATAGTCACCCCTGACGCGGTCGTCGCTACTGGAGACCTTGTGACTGACACAATGCGGAACGTGTCTCGGAAGATTTAGAGGAGGCTATTTGACAGCCTGCTTCCACGTCCCTTATTCCTCCTCCCTCATCCTGCTTTGCTTAATGTTTCGTCAGTGCATCGACCGCTCTGCGTTGCTTGGGATGGTGAGAGGCTGCTCATGATGCCTGACGAGGGCTACATGTCGACGTCTGCTTTACATTTCATGAGCGCACTGATGAGCTGATCGATACGAAGATTCTAGGATCATGTTCCGTCCACGGTGGAGTGGATTCTCTTATCTTCTCCTCTGTATGAAATTCTTGACGATGTTATATGATCATTTTTGCTACAATCTTTTTGGACATTATCCATCGTCTTTACCTGTTTATATCCCGACAACAGGTGTATATCTGTTTTGCAACGTTTCGGACGTTCTGTCAACGTCCTTCTTCAGGCATCCGGCAGCACCGGTATTCGAACCAGGGCACTCAAGGCGAGGACGTTACCGTTGGGTCACTGCGACCCGGCGGTGTAGGTGATATGTTTATCCTCTTGTGTTGTGCTGCTTTAGTATTAGTACCCTTTATTATTGGCATTCATAGGGGATGTATGTCGATTGAAGGTTGACTTATTGGATTACTAGCCAGGCGGATGTATGCGGCTGTCTTATCTTATCAACATTTTTGCTTAAAATAGATTTAAAAAATGATTTCATACGGAATGAAAGAGGGAGAAGAAACCGGAGATGGACCAGGGACCCCCAGCTTTACCCTAAGCAGACCATTTCTGTGGGTTAACGCAAATTAAATGACTACGGTAGACGGAGGCATGGTGAACAGGATAGTGTAGTGGTTAGGACGCCAGCGCGTAAAGCTGGAGGTCCCGGGTTTGATCTCCTGTTCCGGCTCCAATTTTCAATCAGTATAATATCTTTAATCGATCACCTCCCTGCGAGGGTAACAGCTATTTAAGATATGTGTTTAAAAAATAATATTCTATTTGTTAAATTTGCCATTTGCTACTTATTTTTTTGTACATGGGAAATTATAATAAGACTGTCGTATCCTGGCTTTTGTTGCATGTAGATGTCTTTCCTTTGCTCCATATATTTGTTCCAGAAGCGTGTTAACCTTAAATTTTACCCTCAACATCAATGCTCATGACACCTGACTCCCTCACCAGAATTTAAGAAATGATACCGATTTTAAAACATCCTGTTTAAATGTTATTCATTCTATAAGCAAGTACTTGTATAGAAACGATCCTTTGTGCAAACATCTGTGTGTACAAATACACCGTTCCAGCCAATCTCTGGCGTGAGGATAGTTTGCGAGCCATCGAGTTTATGGTAGCGGATTCGATTCCCGCATAATGTGTGATTATTCTTATTGTGGCTCAGACAATAACCATTATTCATCATCCTTCCATCTACAAGGACATGAGAACGTAAAAGCATTGTTTACGAATCCACGAATAGAAATGGCAAATTAAATTACCTGTTGTGGAAACGAATTTACGACGTTGTATGGTGACCTGTTGTGCTCATAGGCTTCGTATTTCACCCATCCTTCTACATTTCTTGTTACCTTGAAAATCCTTAGCATGAATGCTTTTAATGTGTTTATAGGGAAATTATTTTTGGGTGGAAGTTTTTGGCTCCACAAATGCTTACCTTGAGGGTGAAATGCGTCTAGTCATTGGGGATTCACGAATAAATGTGAGTTTATTCAATAATCAGAAAAATGTTAACGATGAAATAAACAAATATAGGTTACACATTACAAAATATATTTACACATATAATATTTAGCGATTGCTGCTAATGATTTTTTTACAATGCTTCTGTGTCTTCTCGTGCTGACATATAACGCGACAAAAATGAGAACTTTGATATGAGTCTACGCTCACGAAGCGAAAAACAATTGATAAAAATGCGTATTTCAGCATGAAGTCAGATACAATACATTTCGTGTTATATAGTGGTCAATTCTTACGAAACCGTTACAATGAACTGATAGCACGATAATTTCCTTTCACGGAATGTAGTAATCCACGGTGGAGTTCCTTTCCCAAAGTACTGCAACATATAATCTACGATATATAAACTTGAGAACGAATTTCACTATATCATCTATACGCTATTCATTCTTACTTTGCACTTGGATTTGTCGTTCTCATCCCACTTTCACGGAAAATGACAACGTCGCACTCCTGGCTATCTATGGTAAGCCCACTCCCGGATGACCCCATGTGCCTCGCAGTTTTAAACACTTGAGATTTTCGAAGATCAAGTTGACGGGTTTTGCTTGAATTACTGACCGAACCCTTCGAAATGGATGGCTGCCATGAAAGTGAAAATTGTTTGAAGATGTCACCGGTCCCCCCCCCCACCACCACCACCCTGGAATCTGCATTATTTGGTGGTGTTGACGGAAATATTTCCCTGCGAAGGGAGACCGAGATAGTGCCGTGCTGTAAAATTGTCAAAACCCCAAGAGCAAAGTTTTCCTCTATGATTAGAATAATAGAACGGTTTTACTCTAATTGTCTCCCTCTTACTTTCCTTATTGATTTTCTCCCTCTCGGATTTGCTACGGTGTAATTTCTGCATAATGCGTAAGCAATGGTTGATTCATGAGATGTTTGCCTTTTCACTCGTTTGGTATCCTGGGCTTTGGCATCCAAACACTGCATCAATTACGTCGCTGTCCAGGCGTATGCTACCCGATGACAGTCTCTGCTGTCAATGTCATTATTTGTTCTCTCTCTAAACGGACGCTGTACCCACACATCGCCTGCGTTGCTGAAGTTATCGCCGTAACGAATTTGCCCAAGATTTACGATATCCCTGCAAATGTCTTTCGCGGGGATTCCTACTGACAGACTTGTCGTAGAGCTGAAATTTATGTTGTGTAACGTTGTATTGAATTATACTGCAGTCGTCAAAATGATACTTTCCAATTATACATGATGTACAAGGAAAGTATCGTAATCGGTCAAAACGAAAATTTGGGACCTCTTCATATCGATACGAATGTACTCGTCGTAAGTGTGTGTGAGTAAAAATAGTTGTTTCTCCGACAATTGACGAACAAATTGAAGCATCCGAACCAAACTAGAGAATTGACTTTGAATGCATTGGGACTAGAAACCTGTTTCTGGTCAGCTCATTCCGACTTCTTTTTTACACCGCCCTCCTCTTCCGGTTTCTAAAAATTAAAAAATTAAAAAAATATTTAAACGTTTTTCGTGGATTTGCAATTGTGTGCTAAACAACATTTCTGTAAAGATTTGGAAAGTTTTATCTGGGAGGTGTTTTCTTAAAATTTAGCCAATGTACATTTAGCAATTTAGTAAAGGAGAATTTAGCAATTTAACAAAGAGTTCAGCATCGTAGATAATAATTGAACCACAATGTAATTTAATTTAGATATGTAGGTTACAGATAATTTTTGTAAGGATTTGAGGACAAATATTGTAATACAGATTTAAGTGTGAAATATATCATCGAAGATTGGTTACTTCAATATATTAATCTTGTAAATAAATATTTTTAATGATTCTTATATTTTATTGTAATGTAGAATGTTCGCTTCTATGATTTTTTTGTAAGAATATATTTGGAAACTTGAGTGGGGCATTTTTTTATCGGTCCGAAATGGTTTGTTGGGTACTCATCTGGCCGCAGTACATTGATAATGAAAAGTGTAAACAAATATAACATTGATAATATATCTGTACCGAACAGTACATATTTATATTACAAAACTTTCCAGTTCTTTTACTGACTATTTACTCTTAAATTGAATTTGGAACCATATTAATATGTTGCGTTGAGGTACGACCGCAATGTACTGTAAGAGGAAAACACGCGAGTCTTAAGTTGTGTGAAAAAATAATAATAAATTAAATAAAAATTATTAATATTTAAAAACCAGTAGAATAATAATAATAATAATTCGGGAAATATTTTGGAGAAAGGTTTTTCTTCAAAATATTTACCAAAATATTGATTGAGATTTGTTCAGCACGCAATAATACCGCTTCTGAAATATTTGGTTGTTTAACCTCGTTCTTTATGTAGCTCTTAATGACAAATCAACATTAAACGAGAGATATGATCGAAGTTCATTATAATGAGCTGTATTATTTTGTTGTTAAAATTTACAAAATTCATTCAATTTTACCTATTCAACAAACAATCAGTACGCGATGAATCTAACGTACATTCATTTAAGGTAGACAACGATTACCAATTGAATTTCTACTGTAACTTCACACTTATTCTTCTTGTCGGTTGTGGAAGATTTCTGAAGTGAAAACTTTCTTCGAGACGGACACAGTAAAAGGTTAAATGACACTATACGCACTATGAAACTGCACTTGAGAAACTGACAGGAGAATGTAAAAGCTAAGGGGACGTCGTAAATCAAGCTTGTTGGAAATACGTTTGAAAAATAAAATGACTGACTGTAATTTATTATTACTTCCGCAAAACGAAAAGTCTTAAACTTAATCCTTCAGCCGGATCATCTTTTTCTTGCGCGTTCTGAAAAAGTCCGCACTGTCAGACGAATAGTGAGAATGGCTTATCTGAAAATTGCGATAATTTGTCTGGACCAAAAAATGACACTAAGGTCACTAGTCGACTGAAGATCAAAAGAACGGAGGACACTCCCGTCGTAAAACTCATCTCTATCAGCTAAAATTTGGACTCTATGCGTCTGGGGGGTTAACTAGGATATCTTCCGAACTGTGCCTTGGGCATTCATGTTGAGTTAGGTATCTTACTTTTTCTATGCCTTTGTGTTAAGTGGGAGATGTTAAGGCTGTTATCGCATGGGAGTCATTGTATTGAAAAACAAGCTGAATGGTCTTCGAAATCGTTCATGAACCATGTTCATTCAATCTGTTGGTGTGAAATGGAACTGTCTCATTTAATCGGCCTACTGCCAGAACTAAATAATTGTACTAAAGGTCAACATCATACCAGATACATGTTTGTTTTTTATGACCTAAATGTTATGTTTTAGAAATAGTACTAACATATGAAATATATTATTGGGACTATGAATTTACTTTTTTTAAAATCATTAATACACGAGCAATGGATGTACCACGGAATTAAGATTTTCAACACTTCCATATTTACTATAATTGTGTTTGCAATTATGGTGCGAGTATGAGAATGGATAGTATGGCGGTATTATGCCATATTAATACGACGAAATATTACACAACACTCGTACTAAAACAGCCGTTGGTGGTACGGGCTCAGTATCCACTAAACGATGTACATGGTCTTTTTTCTTGTTACTCCCACAATGATACTGAAATCCACTTTGATGTTATCATACAAGCTAAATGTAAGGGACACGTGTAACAACACAATATGAAACGTTCTCAGACAGCATTGACCAATCAACATCAAGTTTGCTCCCGAAAGTTCATTATGTGAGTATTTGTACAAAACGCAATCTCTGGAAGCTGAAGACATTTCTAAGAACTTTCCGTGTCTCCCACTCCTAATTAGTTTTTCCTCGACCTCTTTGAGAATTATGGATTTTAGTCATCAAATGACCTTTTAATATAACATCTTAAAGAACATTGCACCAATATTAATATAGAAAAATGAGTTCAAACCTCGTATAAATATTGTATAACAAATGAACCTGCGACTACGCGACAAACCCTATGAGTTATTTCACGCGCGCACATTTTGCAGTACCTTTATCGAATTACGTTTTCTTTTTATCGTAATAATATTTTGTTTGGACTTATTCCTCTCGTAAGTTAATGAACAGAGCAAAAATATTTGTGTACTAATAAAATGTCGAATTATAAAACGTCATTATCACCATGAGACTTAACAGATACTTTGAGGCTTCTGAGAGAGTGCTAATTAGGGGTGAGGGTCTCGGTAGAATTTGGAAAAGTGTGTTAAGCTCACTGCTTCAACCAGTTTTTGTTTGATATTGGTGTGTCGGTAAAGAAAGTGCTTGTAAAATAAGCAATACATTGACACGGATGGAAAAGCTCTTCTTGTTGTTAACTAATAGTAAAAGCAAGCCTCAGAGAATGTCTTATACTTCCGTACAAACACAGCACGCTTTTTACTCCAACCGCACGAAGAAAGGCTTCCTGAGCTGTACTCTCTTTGCGGTTCAGAGAAAGTGCGTTTAGGTTCTCAGTTTGGGGACTGCGACCGCTCGAGGAAGGAGATTGATGCTAACGAGCTCACAGGGGAAACAAAGTAAGGGATTGATGGTGCCAGAACTATTTTAGGGAAATGTCAAAATATTCTGAGAGAAAGGTTGAACTTGGTCATTGGTGTTCTTTTTAACACTCAATTGAACTCAATTTAATTTACTTGTATTCTACAATGTTGAATTTTTGTTATAAAGTATTAACCTTTTCTTTACAAAAAATACATTTACAATTATTTTTGATTATTACAAACTATATCGTTATACAATTGACTACGTAATGTTCTACAAGTGAAGTAGTAGAGGGAAAAAATATGTATATAGAATTTTTATACATAATATTGTATTGCACTTTTGTGATGATTAAAATTTTTAAAATGTCCATTCTCTTATGTAAAAGACATTTTAAATTTTTATATTTTAAATAAAATTTAATAAACCAAACATTTTTTAACAATTATCGTCCCAAAGTTCTAGTGAACTTGTCAAGGAGGAAATAATTTATAAATTAATTATATCTTGAATAGGACTACTACTTGTTTAATTTTGCTTTAAGAAACCAATATTTTAATTGTTTTTTGATTTTATATTGAGATTGTTTCTAATAAATTATCCGGTAATTTAAATAGCAGCTCGGAAATTTAAGTTGTTAATTTCCTTTCTCCATATTAATGAAGTAATGTGGGATCTTAGAAGATTTCACCAGGCATTTGACTACTTTGCTCTGTATTTTTGTATGTTGTCTAGATGTGACTTTGAAGCTGAGCCCCATACAGAAATTTTATATTGAATAAAAGAGTCAAACAGTGCATAACATTTTTGGTTTTGTTGTATTTAGAGGGTTTTTTACTTTTGTCAGTTTCCAGGAACAAATACGCTGTTTATTAGCTAATTGTAAAGTTTGCTCCTTCCACAGAAATTTCACTCCTTCCACATTAAATACATTTATTCTTTAATTTATGAAAAAATTTAAAAAATAAATTTACAATATTATAATGGCTGAAAAATAATTCATAGATTATCTTTGCGATTGGACACTAAAGGAACAGCGAAATACAAATATGTCTGGATTTTAAGAGACTTTTTTAAAATTCAAAAGTTCCTTCATTTAATTAAAAACCTTACGAAGGAGTATTGCAATTTTTCATATACATCGCCTGTTTTCTCTGTTTACCGTTCGTTCAAAACAAAATATTTTTAATACATTTTAACTGAGTGCTCTTCATTCTCCCGCTTATCATTTACACTTGTTTAAGTGAATTTCCGCTAATTTACTTAACGAGTTCCTGGCTAGTTAAAACTCTTCCATTTTGTAACTCCCGAGTCACTCTCGAAGCAACTGATACTGCTCAAGACTTCTTTTTTTCTCCGGCGACATTTGTTGAATGTTCCACTTACAGTACCGACTCTTTTATCTGTTCGCATGGATATGACCTTTGGGCGAGAGGGTAAGCGGCGATACATCTCTAAAAGCATTGACTCACTGACATATACCTTAGACCTCTTGAATAAAAATAACTTATCTTATATTATCCATTCGCACACGTATAGAAGGTGGTCCATATGAAAACTACATGTACGAAATACGCTTATTTTAAATAAATACTTGAATACGACCTTGTTTGTAAGCAGACAAATTAATTTTTGTAGAACTTGTACTACATATCACTGTAATAAAGAATTTAAATCATTTCAATTGACAAGAAACATCACGCGACTTTTTATCTCAAATATGGGACATCAGATGTTTTAAAGTCATTGACTTCAGTCACTTGGAGTCACTTTAAAACATTTGAAGATGTCTCATATTTGAGATGAAACGTCGTCTCTTACCAGTTGAAATGTCTAAATGATTTATTATATTGACAAATATTTACGTAGTTTTCTATAAATAATATGTAGTTTTATATATCTTATTTACATAGTTCTATATTAGTAAAAATTGTTTGCTTATAAACAAGATCATATTTATTCACGGATAGCAGACGTCACTACAATATCAATTAAGCTTATATTATCCTGTATTGTCCGAGAAGTGGGGAGACGCGGAATGATGTGTCGTTATGCTAATAGCAGCTGACTCGCGGCTGCTATTGTTTATTTAATTTGGTTTTTACCAGAGTCACCTCGTCTCCGTTGATATGCAATGCGAAGGTCTGGTATCCATTGTTATGCACAACTTCGCCGCTTCGTGTCATTGCCTGTCCCCGCCACGTGGAGGCCTGCTTCATTCTACTATCTAGTCTACTGGTCGTTACGTTTTTTTTCACATCATTACATTCACTGTACTCTTCTTTTTCTTGCTCTCATATGCTTGTCGTATGGTCACTATCTCAAGGTAGGACCAGCACTCCAAGTTAATCAGAGGTGCCCATCCCCTTAAACCCTATAACGCAGTCCGCCCCCAAAAAACTTTTCTAGCCCCCCCCCCACCAAAAACAAAAAAATTACCCGCCCCCTTTTCGCTCTGACTCTTCCAATCATATTCCAAAATTTAGAAATATTTTACAAATTCATCCCTTATTTATTCTAACTTCATATTAAAACCTGTTTGCAAAACCAGTAAGCATGCTTTCTCATACACTTACTCTTTTCTACATAGTACGCAAACTAACTTTACAAAGAAAAAAGCAACCGTTATCATGTATCCTATATTGATGTTGACAACAGCAGTTTAATCTTCTGCGTATAAAATAAAGGGAACGTGATTGCTTGAAAATGGCAATTGTTTGGTACAATTTATCTAGAAATTTTGCGCAAAATCCAAAATAAAACAAGTTATTTCAATATTTTGTCCTTTACATGCGTGGTAAAAAATAGTTTGCACTAAGAAATATTCAGTAGGCGAATCATTCCGACTGCGATGGGTAAGGATGTCGGTTTAAGCGAAATGTTATGAGTCAGAGAGTAATGGGAACGAGGATCAGTGAGGGAGGTAGACAGCCGCCTTCCGATATTTTACAGAATGTACGGTATTACACATGTCGTATTAAGAAACATTCAGTATCAGAGACACTAAAAATGAATATTTCCGTAATATTTCTTGCGATTGGTTTTCTTGGTTAGACAGTCTCAGACCACATATATGAGAAAGTAAAAAGAATTTTCATCACTTATATCCATTTTACTGATAAAGGATAAATTTAAATGAGATTTCAATTCATAATTATGTTTTAATTTATATTTCCGCAGCTAAAAATTAGGAAAGTAATAAAATAGAGTTTGAATTTTTAAAATTTCAAAGAATTTATATTCAGATTCCATATACATATATTCAGATTCATATACGCAAGACGAGGTTTCATACGTACCATCGTTTTTTTTCTTCACTGGATTAACACCTCAGATACATGTCCCCTTCTTCACTTGTGAGATAAATATAATAATAGAATGAGGCATTTAGCAGATTTTGTCACTCGATTTTAAGAAACGTAGGCAATGAAAATCAAGAAAAATTTTGTATAATTTGTAACGAGTATAGGAGTACGTGACTGCAAATATTCGTGAACGAAATTTACATTAAAGAAGCCAATATCAATGTACAATTCGAGAAACGATGGTTTTTCTTTCACCTCTCCTCTTACCTTAAACCGCACGCAGTAACGCTTGACCAGCGCTTGATGCTTTCTCAGACTGCGTCTCAGAAGATGCACGACCATTGCGCATCACTTAAGATATTTTGATTATTACATTAATTTTAAATATTTTTTGGCAAAGGTCTATCCACTTATCATATTTCAGAGTTTATGACTCAAGAAACGCAAAAACTATTGCCAACACTGTGAAAATTGGTTAATTCCTCTCAAACCGGGAAAAGCACTATAACAAAAACACGCAGACTCCCGAAAGGCGATACATGGGAAAAAAGTCGAGGTACAAAATTGAGCTCCGACCTTGATCACGCGCGGTAAACTAATACACTGAAGGGAAAGCAATGAATCTTCAGTGCAACGCTGTTTTCTAGATCTTTTGTGTAATCTTACCATTGCAAGATAGAGAGGCAGGTACTTGTTGTCACTTCTTCGTTTACGCGAGGCGATGAGTGTGAGTCTCCCGGTCTTTTGATACACAAGAGGTAACCCCCGACCCGTATTTGACGCTCGTGTCTGCTTATATTCAGCGCTCTAGATCTCTATTCGGCATGACTTCTTTTATTCATTAGTTTCGAAAGTGATTTGAAGTTTTTTTCATCTTAAAATGTACACAAAGTTTTCAAATTAATACATTGTTGTGATTTTTATTTTAATATGTGCTATTTAAGAAGTATATTTATTATTTAACTATTAAATGTTCTAAATTTTTCAAAAAACCTCCATTCTTCGAACTCCACCCACCCCCAAAATTTTTTTTTCAATGACGCAGTTTGCGTCACGACCCCCNAATTACTGAGATGTATAATTGTTTTCTGTGTTTCTATTCCAATTGTTTTTACCCAACAATATGAAAAATAATGAAGATAACACACGATTTAATTTGTATCTGTCAGTTAATAATATAGTATAAACAATATTGAGGAAGTACATATTTCTTCCGTGTACCCTACACGTGGAGAATATATGTGATAACTTTCGGTCAGGTGAAAATTGCGACCAGCCGGGACTCGAACCCGGGTCTCTTGCTTTGATTGCAAGGGTGTTAACCGCTACACCACCGGTTGGCGATTGACAATATTGAGGAACTCTTTTGACTCGTTTGAAATGCAAAAGAGCATCTACAAACTGGAGTTCGAGCGCATTGGTTTCGTGATTTATGCATCATACCCCGGAAAAAATATGTTCCTCTTATGTCCGGTGATCTGTAGATAAAAGTGATGTAAAAATACTACGGAAAGTTTATTTCAAAGTAAACTTTCATCACTTTCGTGATTTAAGAGTTCTTTCTTGAAAGTATTTTTTTTTGAAATTACGTGTTTTCTCCATAAGATGCAATGTATCACACCATCAATAATAGTTGCAATTATTTAATTTAAATTATCGATGAGGTATGTTTTTCAAGTTGAAATTACAATAAGTACACGTTCCTTTTATTTTCCAATTATATAGTATGTGTAATGAAAGTGTAGTAATCGGTAAAAAAAATCGGAATCTCTTCAGATCTGTACGAGAACCTATTTTCAATTTTTTTAAATGTATGCCGATTTAAGATATTTTATTGATTTAATTCTACCTATGCTAATACTACGTGAAGTATGTATTCCACATAGTGAATGTATTTTGCCTCTGTCTATTAAATACCTCATAAAGTCAGCTCTGTACCCGATCCATCCCATCGCTCGGATTCAAAGAGAGAAGAGCGTGTGTAACTTGCTTTCCCGCGTGGGTGCGCTGCACTCACTGTGACGCCAGCGCGGTTCTTGGAAGTGGGTTTTGAGAGATGTGGTGAGGCAGAAGGAGTGTGAGGCAGAAGCTTCGACGTCGACGCCGGAGTGTCTGAGCCCGAGACGGCGCTGACTCGGCACGCCCCGCTTGAGACGGACAAACTTGCTCGTGTGAGTCTCACTCGCTCCCTCAGAGTCGCATTGGTTGCTGCAGCAGCGGTTATCTTCTTTTTTGTCTACGCGCGTTCTCTTCCGGTTCCGGTGAGTCTCGGGGCCATGGAAGTTTGTTCTTGTTTTCACCACTCGTTCCTTTACGTCTGTTCGTACTGTTGCGGCGGTGCACATCCCATGCTTTGGAACATGCTTCGCTCTAACTTTCCTTAACAACTAACTTCCTTGAAATCTTCAGTATAACTAAACGTCTTTCTTCTATCAATTATTTCCTTTATTTATAAAATGTTCATAGTTGCCAGCACTGCACCCATTCTATTTTGAAATTAATATTTCCAATTCGAAACAAATAGAATGCTGATCGAAATAATTTTATCAATGAAATGAATTAATGACAATGCCATAGAACAAGGTGAAACACTTGTGGAAAAGAAATTTTGATTATACTATTATCAATAATTCTATTATTTAACCTTTGAACAAAAATATTGAAATAAACGTCAGCTAAATCACATACTAAATCGCCCACACTGTCTAGTGGTAGCGTCTTCGCTTCCACGATCCCATTGGCTGAGCGGTAGAGCGTGGTTCAAACCCTGTTCGACCCCATTAGGTGAGGTTTTCAGCTGGGTATTCCCTCACCTACTCCAGACAAATGTCGATTCGATGCCATAAATTACCCGGCCACCCAACTCTATCCTTCCCATATTTCCTTTCCCGAGTCCAACGGTTAGGTGGAAGAACAGACCTCATGGACTGAACCTCCTTTTGCCAAAAGGCATAAAGTAAATGAATGAATAAAATAAATAAATTAATTAATGTTTTCCTTCGGGTTTCATCGGGTAGAGGAGGATTTTATATCTATGCTCTTTTAACTCTTGCCGAAGGGAGGTAATAGTAATAATTAATGCAGAATTTAGAATTAATTTAATAGCTCCGTTTTATAAGCAGTATTTTCCGAATAATCTATTGTTTGACACTAATAGTACGTACTTGTGAAATAACTTTGTTTTATTAAATACATATTTGTTTGTATTCTGTTAATATTATAACACGTAGCGATCGTTTTTGTGAATACAATCCTGCGGTAGATTTTCTTACTTGTGTCTTATGAAACAATAGAAATGTTGTGCTACCCCTCAAAAACAAGTGTCTGATCTTGCGCTATTACCTACAGAAAGACAATAATACCAAAATAATAGTATGAAGGTATAAAAATCAACGATGTTAAACCAAAGGTATTTCAAGAAAGAAGCTTAAAACATATATCCATATGCATATTTATTAAAAAAGACATACACACATTTGCTCTGTATGATTTCCTATAATGTTCCCCCATGGGCTATGTTAAACTGACTCCGAGACTTTGCCAGGAATGTTTTGTAATGAATACGTATTATGGTACCAAGGGGGTAAATTCACCTGTGAATCTAGAAACACATTCACGATTAACCATATGGTTATCGCAAGTCTACCCACAACCCACGACTTTAACCCTGTTGGCACTCAGCTGCAACGTCTTCTCGAACACCGGAGTCTTATTCCATTGGGAACTACCCCCATCTCACCCTTATCTCCAAACCTTCATCGTTGATGGAATTCCTTTGCCCTTCGACGAATTATTGCTCCCAGGATATTTCGCGTCTTCTGCCATCTTCGCAATCTCCCCATTTTTTGCTCGTCCGCGTCGCCGCGCCTGTAGAAAAATTTCTTCCTTTATCAGCATATTTTTCCCATTTTGAGGGTCTTCCAAGAAAAGCTGACATATGTAGGAAGACTCACAGCTCAACCCAAGAATTTTACTTATTGCCATTCTCAGGCTTCTTTTGAAATCTGCACTTTACACATTTGAAACTAAGTTCTTTTTATAGAAAAATAACCAAGTTATTAACTACAAATCTGAAAGAAAACCATCATTGATATACCAACACATGAATTTCTGAAATGGAGGGAGCCAATTTTCTTTTGATCTATTACCTCTGGTTCAGACTTAAGAAACTACATTTCTAATTCATCGGTAAATTAAGAAGAATTTTTTAAAAAGTAACATAGATTTTTAAATTTGGAAAACAATTTTTCTTTAACTTCATTCACAACGTGTAATATTCAATTTGAACATAAATGTGATATAATGTAACATTTTAGTATAATTTATTTTTAAAAATAATTGTTAATTTTCGCTATTTTGTCGCGTCACTGTCTTTGGGCCCTTTCATCGGAATTGATGTGGTGGTTCTTTGCGACCTTCCCGAATGAAAATTAGTTTATTGACCGTCATGTGATCTTAGCAGTTGGTAACTGCTTTTTCAATATTTTGTTAATTGAAAACAATATAAAATAAATTATTGATATTTCAATTTATAAGTTTCATAGAAGTAAAATTTTGTCATTGTTGAAAGTACTAGTATATCCGTATGTTCTCAAACTTGGTTCATGTTTTATCGCTAAGAGGGTTTATTACTGCAAAGAAGACGTTTTTTCGAATTTGAAATAAAGTTGTTTATAATAGAAAATATTGTATTTTTGATTTCCCATCTAAAACAATTAACGATAAATTTAGACAACTGTGTTGTTTAAAATGAAATGTTCTTTGTCTACTACTGGAGAAACTAATGATTTAAAAATTGTACGAAATTCAAATAAGATGGAGGAGGAGGAAAAGAGATATGTGAGAGAATTTGATGAAAGAGGGAGACGATGTTTTCATTCATATTGACCCTGTGACCCTATATTTCTGTTTCTCAAACTTTTGCCCTCCAGTGTACTCTGTCTGCATCTCTCGAGGAAATTAGCGTGGAGTTGGAAATTTAACAGATCTCACCTTTACATAAAAGCTCCCCGCGAAACAAGAAAAGAGCTGACTGAAGCTCGCAAATTCTCTTGTTTCCCCTTTGCAACTCAGGTGCTTAGGGTGCTCTTCGTTGTTTGCCAAGCTACTGAGATCTGCAACTGAATATTACCACGCGTGAGAGACGATATTTTAATTTAGGAAGAACGCCGCATAATACACAATGATATCCCGTAACCTAAGACTATTTGTCTCAGGTTAATGAAGTACAATTTTTATTTCTATTTATATCAATGTTCTGGACGTTATATTACTGTGTAATTCATCTATTTTTGTACTTTTACAATATTCAATTACTCACCTTATCTGATCTCTTCGTACTCGATTCTTGACGTCAGCTCACCTGACGATGTCTCGCATTAGAGACGAAATATTTTCTTACTTTTATGTGTTTATTATTCACATAGTATTTACGAAATTGTGACGTGTATTTAATTTCATTAATTTGAGTCAAAATTAAACTGTGTGCTAAAAACTCATATCATTTATCTTTTCTATTATATTCCGAAGAGCAGACGTGAAACATTATTGTTAATATTTTCATTTTATTTCTAATGAAATGGATAGACAACACTACCCCACGTTACAGATTTAAGATAGAAAAGATAGATAAGAAATTTGTTTTGCCTTTTCGGACAATTAAGAAAGTTATTAAACAAAATTTGTCACAAAACTAGACCACTCTAATCAAAGTACAATCCATTTTTCAAATATTGTTTCAATTTAAACTATAATTACAGATACGCAGTTGATAACAGACAATAATTCATAAATTACAGTTATAATGACTATTTTTAGAATAATAAAAAAATCACATAATTGCAAGTTTAACAAACAGTTATGTGCTTCACTAGCGCCTGGCACACTTATTCTACCATAAGCAAAACTCCGCCTTTGTTAACATGGGAGCGACCCGCGTAGCACGCGAGAGCCCGGCTACGGTTCCTAGCCCCACTGTATTATTGATCTATGCCAGAGTGCGACCTGCATTCCCGCAGTGATTTCCTAGAGAACCCCCTTTCGGAAGGGCTTCCACGTGCCAAGTGCTGGTGCTGGTGCCTTCGCTTCGCCTTCATCTCATATTGCGAGAACGCCACTCGTTGAATCCCAATGCACTTCTCGGAGCTACGGAAAGAACTAGAGCTGCAAGCGCATGAAGTTTATGGAACTAAAATATGAGTGAGAAATTTCTCAAGAGTATTTCGTTCGCAGCCAATGTTTCACAGCGGGTGTCCTGATTTTTCAGACGAATTCATTTTGACTTTACTGCTACTCAAGTTTGCAGAAACGATGGAAAATATTTTGCTCAGATGCAAGACTGCATGCAGACTTTCATTTTCGTAAAGAGAAATTCCTTTTAAAATTCTAGGATTTCATTGCAATTTTAAAATTTTACTTCTTGATCAAGTAATGCAATTCTTGAAGTAATATAACGAAAAAATGATGTCACTCGTGAACTTTATTTGGAATTATTTCTCCAGGAATGAAATATGGATAACAATATTTATGAGTCCAACTACTTGTTTCTTGATCCACATTTTAATATAAATATTTTATTTTCATTTCTTTTTATTCTGATCCATGATAAACAAATCAGAAAAAATAGAATTTTTAAAAACTACTAGTTTGATGGTATTTAAAGAATCTACAACGCACATTATTATTACTTAGTAAGGAAAATACTTTTTTGTTCTTTTAGTATACATCTTATCTATAAAAAATTAGCCTGCGTTGGTTTGTGTTCGCAAAATTCAAAAAGTATTTGGTCGATTGACTTGAATTGTTGACGTAATGTTGCATTCAAATACGCGCTTGTTTTTATATAACTATTATATAGATGTCACACCTGTGTCAGGTAAAAACTTGCTTGTTTTGGAAATATGTACGCGGTATACGATTCACTGACTAATCACGAAATTTCAGAAACTAAAAATCCCACAAACTTAAAATTTGTCAGATAGGTTCTTTTTAGGGTGTAGACTTCCGCTAAAAAAGGATTTTACGAAAATTCACCCATAGCGGGGTGAAAGGGGGTTGGAATGTTTCATGTTTGTATCCCACCATTGTGCCTGGAACAATTTCTACCAAAGTTGATACACGGATGACTGACTATATGAAAACAAGCACTGTGGGGGTAAGACATCCCTTGCACCGCTAAGGATAGGGTGATAAGTGGATGACATGTAAAAATAATGAAAAAATCCTTTATTAGATCCGAAACCATACTTTTCGGTGCCGTTGAGATGGATAAGGACGTCGCCGATGCTTCGTAAGTCAACAATCAGTCCACATTGTAAATAATATACCCCTAGCATCCCTGGGGTAGGGATGGTAATGAAGGACAGGTAAGCATAATAAAAAATATAATATATTAGTGTTGAATAAATGATTATTGGGACCCCTGAAGCGAAGTGACACCCTCATTCCCAGATAATTACACGATCACACCCTATTAAGAATAAACACCATTTGTGTTGAGGGTGAGAAGGAGTGAAATATAAAAATAATCAAAAGTGACCGATATTAGCGTTGAGATCGTAGTTTTCGGGGCCGCTGAAATTAGTAGTGATATTCTCGAAGACGTCAAAGTTCACAATCAGCCCGTATAGACCCCAGCACCCCTAGGAAAGGGGATGTTGTGAAAAAACGTTTTTGAACATGGCATACCAGTGACGAGTCCATAATTTTCGGCGTCGCAGAGTCGATGGTGAAATCCCGATATCGTGTAAGTCCGAACTCAGTCCTAATGGAACAAACACACCAGTAGCACGCCGGGGGTGGGGTGGGGATGGATAAAAATAATTGAAAACTAATTTTGAGGTATAAAAATATGAAAATTGCATCAGATCCATAGTATTAGGCAGGATGAGATTTTTAAACTACCAATGCCGTTAATTTGAAATTGAGGTCACTTTGCGACACTGTATCCTTAGAGCTGGGGTGAGAATGCGAGACGTAAAAATAACGTAAAAAAACGATATTAGGGTTGAGTCCACGATTTTTGTGTATTCTGAGGTGAATAATGGTTTTTCCAATGACATTACGTACATTATTCACAACACCTCTAAAGGGCGTGATACGAAAAATTATCAAAAATGTCGGGTAACAAAGGATTCAACGAAAATTCCCCTCTAAAGGGGTGTTTTCTAAATATTTTTTTCAATTACATAAGTGAAAATGAGGGATTAATGCGCACAAATACTATAAAAAACTTCACCATTGATGAATTACATTTTCACTGATTATCAATGTAAGAAAGAATAAAGTTACAGACATTACAAAATCCACGCGAGCAAAGCCGCGGGTACTCAGCTAGTTTTGAATAAAATGTTTAGTACAACATTAACATTTTCAGTTCTTAATCTTACTTTTTTGGTGAGAGTACGAAAATATGAGAATTTGATGTTATAAGAAATGGCAAATATCAGCTTTATTACGACACTATGAACTTTCCATTCTTGAAGAATTTCTCCTTGTATTTGCGAATCAGAACAGTCTCCAAATAACGAATAGGGTATACTTCACCTATTTTTCTGTGCTTCAGCTCTGTACACAGTTTGTGGCCTATTTCTGATATCCATGATGGATAATTGAACGAGAAAGCATGTAAATAAAACGGAAAATATATCGTAAGATTAATTATGGGAAGTTTGTCAACTCTTCTTGAAGACCGCTTACCAAGCCGTTCCGTACCAGTGTAAGTCCCATTAAATTTACGTCAGGAAGACCCTTTATTCACACGAGATTAATAAATTACTTCGGCGATTTCCATACATTTACTTTGCATAGATGAAGATTCTTCAGACCCAAAATTACCCGTGACTTTGCATCATTTAAGAACTGGAAGCTCTCGACGACCCTTTAGTATTGTATGTATTGACGAGAAAAAAGGAAGAGATTCTGCTTTTTTATTAATAAGTTGGGAGTGACCAATTATTAGTTTTCATCATTTCTATGACTGGAAAACCTAGTAGTTCTAATTGAATTTCATTCATTTAAACTGCAAATTTTCTGATACCACTTTATTGGGAAATGTATTGTCTATAGAGAAAGTATTTGAAGCAGAATCTCTTCCTTCTCTATCGAAATCTATTGAATCAGAATTGAATGTTTAACTGTACACGCGAATAATCAATTGAATATGTTGATTTCTTAGGTCATGTACTTTTTAAATTCTTAATTTCATCCGAGCTTAAAAAGTATGGTGAATCCGATGGACAATTTTCATCAGATACATACAATGGTCACGCAAGGTTTAATTGATACTCTAGATAATAACGAGTTACTCTAGAAAATTGCTCTAGAAATATTACAAGACGATTTAATAATATATATTCCTACCAATCCTTAGGTACGAAGCGGAGACTATTCTCGGACAATTCTGTCTCTGGCATTCAAGCTAACTTCATCTTTTTAAATTAATATTTACATTTGAATTTCTTCGTAATTTTCAAGAGTTTCTTTTAATAAATAAACTAGAATTGTTTTTAAAAATATATTTCATTTAGAAATGTATTTCTTTAACTTTCTTACAACTCTTCTATTCTTACATCGTTAAATATAATTATCTTACATCGCGAAAGACAATTGCTGAAATTTATCATTTTCTTTACTCACAGGATGTTTAAGTCTTTAAATCCATCGTTTACTTTCGGTATGGAGATCCCCAAAACATAAGCTTGGTAAATTTTCTTCTTGGTATATCCAACCCATGCTAAATGAATGCTTGAAACCTTGCTACATTTTAGAAGAACACACTAAACAAATACTGAGTAAACAGGGTTGGATGTGATATCCAAATTCAGAAGAAACAAAGGATTTCTCCAAACCTTTGTATATGACGTCTGAGACTTTGGATATGATACCTCCATCTTGCGTTACTTTCTCCGTGTATATTTAGTAGTTACATAAATACGGTTCCCCATTTAAAGACCGTGTAAATTTCAAAACATGTTGGATTCTGATGTTCCTGTTGCAAATCCGTCCCTGCCTGTCACTCAAGTGGAGTCCTGCAGCACTAAACAAACGCTCGCTATACTCTCATGAATGTAGTCGTGTGTTATGTTTTATGTGGTAATTGTCACGGTGTATGTCAAGTCAGTGTGCTGTGTTCTCAGCCTCACGGAGGAACTTTGCCAACTTTCTTTCTGCACTCGCAACACCCTCACTCCTTGAAAAGGTTTTCGCAGAAATTGAAGCAAAAAAAAAATGTCAAGTCTGTTGGCTGTCTAGGATGATGATAATGTTGAAAAGTTCCTGGACATAATTCTTCCATAAACTCTCCCAGTGTCTGTCTGAAGATGCAAAATTTAATTCCCTCTCTTTATCAGTTTCATCTGGCCGAAGTTACCACATATCTTCTCCATGTGAAGGTACACAATATATTTTTTTTGTATAATAGTGGTAGCTTGGGCATCTTATTCCGTTGTTTCAAAACTTCAGTTATTTTCAGCATAACCTATCGATATATACAGTTTATTTTAATCGTTAGTTTCAATGATGTCGAATAAATGCCAATAACTCACGAATTAATTGAAATTTAATGATGTTTTCCAACGAATAATTCTATTCGTTAAGTTTTCAATTCAACAATCCCAACACTAGTAAAAAACATAAAAAATATTTTAAAAATATATTTAAAAAATTGTTCCAATTTTCCACTCGTTATAACCACTACAGACATATGCACTTTATGAGATTCTGAAGAGATGTGCTGTTATAATTTGGTCCTACTATAACATGTGAAATGTTTTGGGAGATGGGCATGATGTATTTCTTTACCCTCATAACAATTTCAGAATATATTAAGAGATAGAAAAGTAGTAAATAATCATTAAGGTAATACTTCTTCTGAATAATACTTCTTCTGAAACACCTTCTTTGGTAGCAAATTATCCTCGATGTAAGTGCCTCATCGGTCGGAAAGCTGAACAGAAGAGTCGAGTTGATAGACCATGATTAAAGCTCGCTCCATCGCCACCACCTTCCACACTCCGAGTTGGCGTGTCTCGCTCAAGAGGCGATATTACGAGTCTGCGTGACAGTTTAATTATTACACTTTGATGGATGGAATCCATAGCGTGTCGTCGGAAATAGATCAACGTCATTCATGCGCAAGAGTTAACTCTGGATTATAAGACGTAACGTTGTTTGGAAGGGTCTCAGATGTATCACTAGAGAGTTACGACTAGTGATGAAATTACTCCCCATCATATTGTAGGTAGCTGATATTTCTTCCGTGTTATCTACACAACGAAAAATTACGCGTCCCCTTGATGACTAGTTGGGAATCAAAATGAATATCATAAATGTACGCAATGGTAGGCCCTCTGCATGCTCCGATTCCAATCCATCTTTTGCCACTTCCACTTGGTCGAGTATATCGCATCGCAGAATATATTTCATTATTAGCTTAATTTATTAATAATTTTTTATTTTACTCATTCTTCTTAAAAGTGTTTGGAACAAATCGTGATGTTTTGTTCATATTGATGCTTGCTGTTTCCCTTACCAACAGTATAGTTCAATACGCAATGTAACACTCCTCTCTTCCGAGCATCTTCCAAGCACAATTTCCCAAATCAATATGAAGTGCAAAATGTGAACATGAAATCTCAACAACATTTGCGAACAGGTCAGTCGGCACAATGAAGAGTTCAATTGCTATATTTTTGTGGCTATTGATAAAAGTAATTATTTTAACATTATATTTATTATTCTATTTATACGTTACATTACGCATAAATAATAGAAAATAATTACAAATAATAATAGTAAATATAATAATCTAGTGATCATAGATAATTTTTAACTGCTTACTGATAAAATATTTCATTTGTCTACGTACTCGAAAAATATTTATACTTTTGAAAGAACGTCAATCGTGTATCTGAGTCCTTTTCCACATCGTTTATAGCAGAAAATAACAGCAGAAACAAACCCACTCAAACACATTGTAGGCGCTGATGAAACCCTACGAGTCCATTTACATTCGTCACGTCGGGTGAGGTCATCTCACTCGTATTTTTGTTGAAATCCTGTAGGATTTGTGGCCGAGAACATGAAATATTTCGTGATGAACGGATTCATGGACCCAGAATCCTTTGCAGATTCCAGCGTTATAAATAAATGAATATTCATGTATTCGTTCTGCGAGCTAAGCTTCAAACATTTCACTGGCCATGACTTCACTGTGATTCCTCTCGATTATTCTATGTATTATTTACTTTTGTAGTACTAATGTTTAAGTTCCCATCATTGATAGTCTCTGCACTATGTCTAGAACTTGAAGAATATTTATATTTATTTATTTGTGTCCCATAATTGGAATAAATACGGTCCAGAATGTTCTAGGAATGAAAGGTTATGTTTCTTTTATTGAATACTTACCTATTTTATTGAGACCTATATCATTCTTTATTGGTTTCCTTGTGTCTCTTGTATTTTCCGGTTTCAAAACCTTCGTGACTATGTAGTGGTGGAGTCAGGTATACACTATAAACAAATAATTGAAGACTTTCGGTCTTTAGATGGACGAATATATTTTGTGCAATGAAGTACACAACGTTAATAGCAGTAAAACATGTATACAAGGTTCAGAAGAGTGGTAAGTTTGCAATTTTTTCGGGATTATATGAACACTAAATTTCATACTTTTGGCTCTCTTAAAAAAATGCTGAATAATAAAATGAATAATTGTTGTTTCTGAAAAAGATAAACCGTACTTCAATATTAATAGAATGAACATAGGACTTATTATTAAAAGATATTAATGAAAGTTATGAAGTCATTGCAATAATATTAGCATTGCATCCTTACCTCTAGGTATATCTGCACTATGTACAGTAATGAAGTGTTAAGCATTCATAAAGCGCAAAGTGGATAAATACGAGTATATTCTTAGAATTAAAGTAGTAAATTCGTGATAAAAGTTTTATTGTGGTAGCTCTCAAATGGATATTCTGGTCGCGTTCCTACGAGAAGCCTAGCATATTTAGTCTCATTTGTACTCTTTCGGTTGGCTTAATTCGCTTCAAGAGAAAAAAGCCCTTCGTGGGTGGCATTCGAGAGTATCTCCCATCAAAGGCTTCGCACGCTTAACTTCCATAGTCGTATGCTCTTTGACTTCCGTACCGGTTCCGACTGCCCTTCCTTGTTGAGCTACTGTCCTCTCGGTCGGAAGTGGATACACGACGACCAGTCGAGGTTTGTGTTGGACCACCCACACGCACAGAACTCTGCGAAATTGCGGCAGAGTGCGTGACGCTTAGTCCGTGTAGTTCCGAGAGTTGATGATCCTCATCTTGTTCTAAGACCATATTGCAATTACTTCTGTGGAACTCGAAAATAATTATTGAATTAAAAGACCTTATTTTCACAGACTGGATTTATTTTCTGTGAAAGAAACAACACCTATTTGTATAATGATGGCCCACAGTGGGGGTCAAGACGTTGTGTAGCTTCTTTAATAAGTAATAAATCCAGTCTGTTAAAATAGGGTCGTTTAATTCAATAGTTATTATACTCTTGTTCAAAGGTCGCAAATATTTTAAACATTTGAATGCAAATTTTTTAAAATGTTTCTTTAGTTACTTGTATGTTGGTTAGTTATCATGGGAGACTTATCAAAGAAAACAGACTATTATAAAATTGTATGCAGTGTAACAATCAGTTTTTGTTAAATGTTGTCATGTAAACAAAAATTTGCCTCACTTAATGTCCGATCTACTCTAAAGTTTATCCTTGTTCTATTCGTAAATAATTTGCATGATGATAAAATTTTCGTTTTTGCCATCTCGACCACATCATCCTTATTATCCTAAATAGTTATTACCATGCGAGGGTACAATAGTTCATCTTTGTTGAATCAAAGTATTGGTAGGTTAATATTAAAGAATATAATGTAATAAAAGATTCATAACAAGTTACAGAAATTAACGCTTGGCCGAAATAATATCACGCTGGATTGAAATATTGGCGAGGAAACGAAACTGTAAATAATCAATTTTCATTTTATGCATACTACATTTCTGTGTATAACAATGTCATTGTCTATTAATCAATTATACACATTATTTCTGTTGCCAACGTCTCTTTCTCAACGAATAGAGCTACACCGAGGAATAAAATGCCAATGGATAGGTTGTTTTACAAACTTTCTCATTACCCGTCAAATCACGCTCGTTAAAATTAAAGTTATCAGAAAAATTAAAAATCATTAAAAAATTAGCCATAATAAATGTGCAGCTCCCTCAGTCTTTTAATGCCATCGTCACCTTTCTAAGAGTCACTAAATCTAACAATTTTTGGGTGGAAAAAATTCCGAAAACGATAGACCCAAACTTTGAGATGCTATCAAATCTTTTATATAGAGCTGTGTTTTAAATTGTAAATTCTTTCACACGAATAAACCGTCTTTTATATTTGTGTTTATGTTTGCACTTATAATTTTATTTGATTTCAAAGTATCATTTTGGTCATTTTTTTTGGACGCTCGCAACCAAATATTGATTAATTATTAAAAATGCATGTTGCACAACGTTTCATCTTCAATGTGCTCATCAGGTATCCCAGTCGTATATGAATAACACATTAAGAAGAATAAATTAAATACAATATGAATAAATAAATGTTAACAACAAATCTAAAGAGAAGAAATGTTTGTTTACGCTCTAAAGACGTTAATTACACTCAGTTATTAGTATCAGTACATATTATTATTATTATTATTATTATTATTATTATTATTATTCAAATTTACCTATATATTTTAACCTATAATATTTTACATAAACATCGTCTGAAATAGTTGCCCTCCGTATCCATGATCGTGACATTACTTCAATACGTACAGAAATCACACTATGATTTATTGTTCCTCTATTTAAAGAATAAATATTTATTCTTGTGTGAATATGGAGGGTCGGGTTAGGAGGATTGATTATGTGAAACTTTCGTGAGGGCTTACTGTTTATAAAAGCATGTGCATCACTCAATAGAAGAAAAGGTTTTTTTTTCTACGATTCATTTCCCTATTTGTCACATCATCCCTCTCACAAGAGTTTCAGAAGCTAAGAAACTAGACGCTTTTACAGATGAAATGGAACCAATACGAAATCCGTTCATTTATGGGCGAGTCTTTTGACAAGTTGGAAGGGACACGAAGACCACCCTGGATACGTCACCCTCATGATTTACTTGTCTACTTGACGTGTAACGAATGGGTCACGTTGCGAGGGCGGCAGGGTACTGGTCTGCACGCACCAGGCAGTCGCATTTAGTGACCGTGTGGTAGGTAAACACCGGCAGGTCATGACCAGTATTTGACCAGTCATGAATACAATGAATTCCATGTTGTAGTTGAAGGCAGACACAATAAATTTGATAAATTTAGTGTCAAACAAACAGTACAAACTGCGTATGACCACGTGGAGGACAATAAACTAATTTTACTCTCCGGAAGCAAGCAAGGGACCATCCCATCAATTCCGATCAAGGGCCCTAAGGCAGAGGTGGATTAAAAAATTTAAGCAAAAATTTCTAGATAAGATGAAAAGTTAGCTACGAGTTATAATACTAATAGAATGTCAATATGTTTGTAATTCAACGCAAAAAATGTACATGTACAAATTATTATCGAACTATAGATTATTCTGAGTATAGTGTTTAAAAACCATAAGAATTGAAATAACACTAAATTCACGATGTATTGTTACAATAAACACGCCCCTAGACAATGTCTAGAGAACCTGTGTAAGAAATCCGCCTCTACCCGAAGGAAAACCGTAGAAAAACCCGGGTCAGGATGGGGGTACAGAATTCATGTACGCAACCGTGCCAAAGTTGAGTACACATAAAACTAAATTAATATGAGCCATAGGACAACACAATCATGCTAGAAAATATTTTTT
Organism: Laupala kohalensis; assembly: GCA_002313205.1. Taxonomy (NCBI): domain Eukaryota; kingdom Metazoa; phylum Arthropoda; class Insecta; order Orthoptera; family Trigonidiidae; genus Laupala; species Laupala kohalensis. Next base: position 274,138 of record NNCF01125825.1, read on the forward strand.
TAAATTGATATAAGTTATTTAAAAAGTACTACAGCAATGGCGTGATAAAGTACAAGAAGGATTTAACTTTTATTAAAATCAATAAATTCTTTTACATTGTAGAAGCACTGGTGCAGGAGGTAGTTATTAACCGCGGATTAGATAGTTTTCGTTCTTTCTACTGCGTTAAAAGTTAAAAGATTTCTTGAAAGGAGGCCATCAACCAAAGAGAAGAAAAATTAATAGGTAAAAATGAGAAGAAGAAAAGAAAGAAACAATTGGAGGAAAGTTTTAAGGAATTTTTGGAGGAAAAATTTAAGAAACTTTTACAATACTAAAAAATGTGTAATTATAACAATATGTGGGGTAATAAGAACGCAGGTAGTGACTATAATGGGAACTGGGATATGAGATAAATTCAAATAAATGAAAAAAGTTCTAGTATGTAGGAGTGGGAGCAGCGTGAATTTAGTGTTATTTCTGTAATCCTCGCGGGATTCCATAATAATTTTTGACACACTTTTCGTTTAGTGACAAATAATTCTTCGCGTTTGAAAACATGACAGTGAATTGTTCATTTACGAAGTTGTCAAATGAACATTTATGTTTTGGGTATTAAAATGCAATTGCATAGTAGTACCGTATAAGATAATTTATATTGTCCATTTGTCGCACAGAATGTTTGAAATATTCTTACAACGCTGTGGCACATGTATTTTTGATCTATCAGCGCGGTAGAGGGCACTTTCATTTATGCCCAGAAATATAATAAATTTTTCTTTCCCCTTCCCCTTAAATGTATTTGCCCGTTGCTAAAAACACATACTATAAACAACAGTGAAAGATTTTGAGATAAACTCTTGTGTAGTGTTTAAATGATGATTGAGGGTTCTGTCGATAGTCTTATGATCTCGGTTCATTAAACGGGTAAGAATGGGAATGTAAAAACTGAAACCTTGTATGTATCGGAAGTCCTACATTTTTTTATGAAGAGATTAAGCTTGTGATACCTCGTCTTTCTGGGTGGTCTCGGGCAAACAGAGAGCCAAGTTAAAGAGGGGGGGGCGGTTTCCCTCCAGATGGCAACTGGGGTGACGATATCGCTACCGGAAGCGGATCGTGTTTCCTTCTTCTTGGGGGCGCCTTTCGATAGTAATTGAGGGAGATAAAACATTAAAGTGCTTTTGATGGACGACCTGACATAGTGACTCTCGTGTGGTACGAGTTACAATCCAGGTTTTCAGATCAATATTGGAGGGTGAAGTGGAAAATGTATGACCTGGACAACATTGAATTTTCTTTAATGTTGGGGAATTTTCTGAGAGAGAATTCCATCACTAAAAATTCATGTATCTTTTAAATATTTAGGTGGGAGAAAATGGTTACATAATAAATTAAGAAGACAACCCGTTGATCTGGGTCGTATTTGTTCTTAATAGCGTATATTTTGTATCGTGATATGATATATTATGTAAGACATTATATGTCTTATATTAAGTTATAGTGTAACATTAAGAGACAAATGTTACGCCCTGAGTTCTAAATAAAAATGTTTAAGAAACATAATATAAGGGAAGATGACCGGTGGTTTGGAATATCTTTTTATGCCGCATGATCTTACGCAGGGTCAATACTGGCAAATAGTAGGTTTATATTGCTCATCAAATGTTTTGTCCTTAAATTTTGTGTGTGTTATTAATTTTATCAATTATTAATTTTATTAGAATTTAATATTAACATCTGTGCATTAATTAAAGATATAAGTACCACATTAATTATATCAATAATTACAGAGCTTGTTATACTCTGTAATTACTTAATAATATGTACTAATAATCACGTTGATCTTGTAATTCTCATCCTTTCCAACGGCCATCTTTATGAGTATGCGTGAAATTTGCATGATAGTACCATGTTATACAATTTTTTGCCAATACAGAGTCATGAAGTACGGAACATCTATCGCGCATGGAATCAAGTTACGTAAAATACTACTGAACGGACCGGAACGAAATTTTTGTTGCTCGTTCTTCTTGCGGAGCCGGAACCGGAGCGGGAGCGCAGGGGTGCGATGCTCCCGCACTGTTTGGAGTTAATATATATTTTCTATCAAAATGATTCAATTTGTTTTAATGCTCTCTGCACACTCACTATTTTAGGAAGGTTGATTATAATACACTAACTTCTCGGGCATGAGAGTTCTCACACTGCCAAATTTGGCACTATACACCTGCTTACAGTTTCGAATATGATCTAAGCCAGGTTCCATTTCGATTCGTCGTTAAAAGCTCGGAGTAATAAACGACAATACCAAAAACAGATTTTTTTACAATATAAAGATTTTTTTTTAATTTTTGTGAAGTGAAAAATGCTGAAACTTTTTAGTTGGTGAGTGAATGTGAGAATTGATTCGGTGTTACCGGACTTCGAACAGCATGCACTGCTCAGGGGAAACCGCGTGGGGGTTTCTCTATGTCCTGACCACCGCCCGTTCTCATACGACCTCCTAATAAAACCTGCCGCGAACTCGATTTGTCCTCCACTGCAAATTCTACTTGGACAAACCAGCGTCACCAGAGCTAGAATGCAGGAGCGCTATTCACTACGACAATGTTTAGTTGAAATAGCTTTATTATTCGCTGAAGAGTAATGGATTTATTCACAGCTTGGGTGGTATTACTTAACGTTTGTATTTGTTTAACGTACAGTTGATTCGCCTCTTAAGAAGCGTATAGCGTTGAGAAATGTTGAATACTGAAATTACGCAGGAAACGAAGCGCATCCTTCCTTCCTTCCGTTCTCAGGTTGCGGGGGAAAAAACTTAACGTCGCGTAACAATTGCATCCACATAAAGTAGCAAAGCTTGGGAACGTCAGAGGAAAACAAGGCTGGCGTCAGCACACTACGTTCACACTTATTCTCTGGAAACCTCTGACCTCTGAACGCGACACCGAGAATTTACTTCGCTCTCTTATCTCGCCTCGCGCGCGTTAGTACTGTGTTGCTTCGTACGTCGCGTTTATCCGAAGTCTGTGTAGTAAGCTTCTGTGGACGGTGGGGGTAACAAGCTTAACAAGACCTTACAAAGCAACCTATTAACGCGTACGTTACGAGATTCACACCTCTGCGCGTATGTCTCGTTTTATTATTATGATTTTTATCAACCGTGATTATTAAATAATTTGTGTAAACGACCTCATTAAGAAGACTCTATGGGAGATATTTATTATACAAAGTATAGGTAACCACTGGTTGATTTAAAGCCAAACAATAATTCTTGAAACATACCAGTCAAAGTTTATTTCAATATGTACTGACTATTAAAACAAATAATGATATTAATTCCTGAAACGTTTTGTGTCAGGTTTACTTATAAGTACATGTGCCCTCACTTTAATATATTATTGAATCTTTGTGTTGTATATTATTATCATTTTATTTTTTATGTTTATCAGTCTTGGTATGGGTTATCCATTTGAGGGTCCGAAACGTTGGAAGAAATGAAACTTTGTCTGGTGTTTCGTAAGAATTAGTTTTTTGTTGTTCTCATTAAAGGTATGATTTTGATGATATTTCTATAGAACATCGGACGATGGATTACACCGTTGTCTATAATTTATAACGTTGAAAGGATAGAAAGAAAAAAACTAAAACAAATAATAATGTGAAGTGCATAAGTACAAGCATTGAATTTAGTTAACACCCCTGAAGGAACTTTGGACGATTATTACAATATTTAAGTTGAGAAGTAAAATTGATACCAATATTAATCACATTCACTTTCCACTAAAGGTTGGAAGATCAAACAAAGGATGTGTATTGATACCAGTTATTACCATTCACTGTACTAATACCTTACATAATGATCCTTTGAAGCCAAATGAGTGTCAAAGGAAAATAATTGATGAGCACGAGAAGATAATTATGAAAGCATCTATAATGTGAACATCAAAGCCCTTTGAAGTTGCTTTGATTTTATACTCTTAATCAAAGCTAATAAGAGTGGGATTTGATATTCATTTTAGTTTGAAAGTAACAAGAAGCAGGATATTTTATTCTAAACGTTCTAATTTTTTAACTAGACATGAAAGGATACATTCTTTCACGTAATCGTTACATCAAACATCACTTCAATTATCAGTCCATTTTCGTTGAAAGGTCATTACCATATTTTCTTCAGTCCTGCTCGTAATGTATTATACTGTTCAAGAAAATGGGTACATACTCTCTCACGATGAGACCTATATTCAATATTTTCTGAATAATGAGGCTGCTCTTACCGTCTAACCACACGTGTGCCCCAAATCTAGGCATTAAAACACTGCTCGAAACAGCAGTGAAGTACAGCAAATAGATCAGTAGCTAAATGGAAATTATCACTTTACTGTCCTTCTTATATTGGAATAATGTCAACCCGTTTTACTACGTTAGTCGCCTCCACAGTTCTTTCCTGGATATCATCTCGGTGATGTCGACGTTTCCAAAGTTCCCGTTCACACAGCTTCATCGTCCGTAGCGCCCTCTACTTCAATATTCCTCTGAAATAAGATAGTCCGTACTTCGTCCTCTGTTCAAGGTAAAATTTGATGTTACTTCTATGGATCCCTCCCTTCTTTGAGAATTTTTATATATAAATCCGACATTTCGCAGTTCATATTGGGTACGGTAACATCAATAAAAATCTTTCGTCTTGGTGAGGTACACCATAAATAAATAAATAAATAAATTTAGTGTCAAACAAACAGTACAAACTGCGTATGACCACGTGGAGGGAAAAAAAACTTAATTTACTCTCCGGAAGCAAGCAAAGGACCATCCCATCAATTCCGATCAAGGGCCCTAAGGCAGAGGCGGATTCAAAAAATTCAGCAAAAATTCCTAGATAAGATAAAAAGTTAGCTGCGAGTTATAATACTAATAGAATGTCAATATGTTT